>CM035796.1:49229827-49399827 GCA_020466265.1 Siphamia tubifer
GAGTGTACATTTTCTGCAATGAAATGTTACCTTCAGGGGGTGGACAGCTGGAAACCTGGGTCAATGTGTGTCGTCTTCCACCGTACACTTATTATTATTATTATTATACTCCATGTGAAAATTACCACTGTTATTTAACCTTGTGCTTTAATATTTTCCATACACTCGTATTAACAAATCACGTCTATGGTCAGTGGTCTTTGTGTGGTCTTTTAACTTTTGACACCAAACAGCCAAGTTGTTCCATATGGTCTAAATCAGAAGTGTCAAAGTCATTTTAGTTCAGGGACCACATTCAGCCCAATATAGAGGTGTCCGATATGGCAAAAATAGATCAGGATTTTACTTTTTTTTTTTAAATAAAAACGATTTTGATTTTATCACTAAATAGGCGCTCCAACACATCACAGTAAACACATGCAATGCGCCGCCCGAGACGAATCTGCATTAACTTTGTATGTAATCTCAATGCGCAAATTTGCATCGTCATATTCTGTGTGGCCACGGCATAAGAGAGCGTGGCACTACCAGTAATATATGACTAGTTTGTCAGGTGGACGATAAAATGTACCAAAGATGACCTGTACGATCTCTGCTCTTTGGTATGGTCGTCTACACGCTCTTATTCTTCACGGTTTAATATCGTAAGATCGCACACCACTAGCCCGATAGGATTTGAAAAGGACCAGACCAATGAAATAAGAACGGTGAAATGTTTCCCTCAAAATGTGAACAACTTGACACGTCTTTCAGAAAAACAAGTACGATTTTAACCATTTCCTGCCTCAGTCTATCAGTTTGTCATTTGCACATGTGCAGAACTACTGACATTTCAATAACAAATACACTAAACATGTGTCCGTCCATCATTAAAGCAGTGGTTCAGTCACAGCAGTGTTTTTAACTTTAGCCTCAAATACATTATATGGGTCAAAATGATTGAAAGTTTATTGATAAAATCCCAGTAAAATGTCTCCTGAACACTTCTAACTATGAGTGTTTGTTAAATTCCTAGCGTAACTTCTTCAAATCATGTCTTTTAGGAAGAACAACAACTGACTCTGACAGTAATTAAGTCTAAAACTAAGACAAATCGACTCCAAACACGACTTTCCTTGGCGCTGGCGTTAGGTATTTCCCCGTCATGTTTGGTACCGTTGGAAAGATGGGGATTCCCTCTAGACAACCCTTAAATAGAAATCTACAGAATTATAGATTTGAACCAATGGGAGGCCTCAGAACAAAGCCTTCTGCACTAAACTAAAGCCCTTGTTGCTATGGTGATGTTGAAAAATTACCTGATTGGTTGAATTAGTGTCACACAAACATTTTAATAAACTTTCAGATAAATATAAAATACGAATTTATTAAATTTGACCAAAGTGACTGGTTTTGTGCTGGAGGGTCACATTTAGACCGAATCTGCACAGAAACGAATTCGCATGAAACAGACGTACTTCATTAACGGATTGGCCTTTTGTCAAAATGGGACCAGTGTCATGGGTACCCCAAAACCATATCTTTGGAAAATGGGTCCCAGAGTGGGAATATCTGGGGATGGTGCCGTTTCCGCACCCATCTGGACGAGTAAATGTGTGTGTTCACACCCATGGTATTCATTCTCATCACAAGACACTGGGTTCATGCAAGAATCACCAAGTTAAACTTTAGACCTTTTCTAGACCATTATGAGAAAAATTTTAGACCAACATCGAGAACCCCTCAAAAAAAGACAATCACGTTTGACTCTCAAAACCATGTCACTTTGTATTTGAAATGATGGAATATAAGAAATAAAAACATTGAAGTAATGCAGTATATTTTGGTGAACTTGCATTTTGTTGTGGAGTGAATTATTAGAGTTTTTTTGTAGTTGTTTGTAGTTGCCTCCGTCGAACACCAACATACGCTACAGCTGGAACGAAAATATGAAAGGTAGGGAATGCAGTAGTGGACACACTGAGCCGCCAAATAATTAGTTTTCATCAGCTGACAGTAGAAACAGCAACAGGTACTTTGTTTTCTACTGGAGACACTTCACTGGGAATGAACGCAAAAAAAAAAAAGGATGACTTGAGTAAATAACATTTTAGACCTGGGATGAAAATATGGGTGTTTTTAAGATATTTCAAATTTCTGAATTTTAGACTTTTTAAGACCCTGCAGGTACCCTGAAGACAGCAACAATAGTTAACAGTTAACACTAGTGAACAACAGTAACACTAGTGAACAACAGTAACACTAGTGAACAACAGTAACACTAGTGAACAACAGTAACACTAGTGAACAACAGTAACACTAGTAAACAACAGTAACACTAGTGAACAACAGTAACACTAGTGAACAACAGTAACACTAGTGAACAACAGTAACACTAGTGAACAACAGTAACACTAGTGAACAACAGTAACACTAGTGAACAACAGTAACACTGGTGAACAACAATAACACTAGTGAACAACAGTAACACTAGTGAACAACAGTAACAATAGTGAACAACAGTAACAATAGTGAACAACAGTTACACTAGTGAACAACAGTAACACTAGTGAACAACAGTAACACTAGTAAACAACAGTAACACTAGTGAACAACAGTAACAATAGTGAACAACAGTAACACTAGTAAACAACAGTAACACTAGTAAACAACAGTAACACTAGTGAACAACAGTAACACTAGTGAACAACAGTAACACTAGTGAACAACAGTAACAATAGTTAACAGTAACAATAGTTAACAGTAACACTAGTGAACAACAGTAACACTAGTGAACAACAGTAACACTAGTAAACAACAGTAACACTAGTGAACAACAGTAACACTAGTGAACAACAGTAACACTAGTGAACAACAGTAACACTAGTGAACAACAGTAACACTAGTGAACAACAGTAACACTAGTGAACAACAGTAACACTGGTGAACAACAATAACACTAGTGAACAACAGTAACACTAGTGAACAACAGTAACAATAGTGAACAACAGTAACAATAGTGAACAACAGTAACAATAGTGAACAACAGTAACACTAGTGAACAACAGTAACACTAGTGAACAACAGTAACACTGGTGAACAACAGTAACACTAGTGAACAACAGTAACACTAGTGAACAACAGTAACACTAGTGAACAACAGTAACAATAGTTAACAGTAACAATAGTGAACAACAGTAACACTAATGAACAACAGTAACACTAGTAAACAGTAACACTAGTGAACAACAGTAACACTAGTGAACAACAGTAACACTAGTGAACAACAGTAACAATAGTTAACAGTAACACTAGTGAACAACAGTTACACTAGTGAACAACAGTAACACTAGTGAACAACAGTAACACTAGTGAACAACAGTAACATTAGTGAACAACAGTAACACTAGTAAACAGTAACACTAGTGAACAACAGTAACACTAGTGAACAACAGTAACACTAGTGAACAACAGTAACACTAGTGAACAACAGTAACAATAGTTAACAGTAACACTAGTGAACAACAGTTACACTAGTGAACAACAGTAACACTAGTGAACAACAGTAACACTAGTGAACAACAGTAACACTAGTGAACAACAGTAACACTAGTGAACAACAGTAACACTAGTAAACAACAGTAACACTAGTGAACAACAGTAACAATAGTGAACAACAGTAACACTAGTAAACAACAGTAACACTAGTAAACAACAGTAACACTAGTGAACAACAGTAACACTAGTGAACAACAGTAACACTAGTGAACAACAGTAACAATAGTTAACAGTAACAATAGTTAACAGTAACACTAGTGAACAACAGTAACACTAGTGAACAACAGTAACACTAGTGAACAACAGTAACACTAGTAAACAACAGTAACACTAGTGAACAACAGTAACACTAGTGAACAACAGTAACACTAGTGAACAACAGTAACACTAGTGAACAACAGTAACACTGGTGAACAACAATAACACTAGTGAACAACAATAACACTAGTGAACAACAGTAACACTAGTGAACAACAGTAACAATAGTGAACAACAGTAACAATAGTGAACAACAGTAACAATAGTGAACAACAGTAACACTAGTGAACAACAGTAACACTAGTGAACAACAGTAACACTGGTGAACAACAGTAACACTAGTGAACAACAGTAACACTAGTGAACAACAGTAACACTAGTGAACAACAGTAACAATAGTTAACAGTAACAATAGTGAACAACAGTAACACTAATGAACAACAGTAACACTAGTAAACAGTAACACTAGTGAACAACAGTAACACTAGTGAACAACAGTAACACTAGTGAACAACAGTAACAATAGTTAACAGTAACACTAGTGAACAACAGTTACACTAGTGAACAACAGTAACACTAGTGAACAACAGTAACACTAGTGAACAACAGTAACACTAGTGAACAACAGTAATAGTAAACAACAGTAACACTAGTGAACAACAGTAACACTAGTGAACAACAGTAACACTAGTGAACAACAGTAACACTAGTTAACAGTAACACTAGTGAACAACAGTAACACTAGTTAACAGTAACACTAGTGAACAACAGTAACACTAGTGAACAACAGTAACACTAGTGAACAACAGTAACACTAGTGAACAACAGTAACACTAGTGAACAACAGTAACACTAGTAAACAACAGTAACAATAGTGAACAACAGTAACACTAGTGAACAACAGTAACAATAGTGAACAACAGTAACACTAGTGAACAACAGTAACAATAGTAAACAACAGTAACACTAGTAAACAACAGTAACAATAGTGAACAACAGTAACACTAGTGAACAACAGTAACACTAGTAACAATAGTTACAGTAACAATAGTTACAGCGCTCATAGGGGTGTGGCTTACAGCACCAGTAGGGGTGTGTCATGTGTCATGTGACTTGCATCATTTTCAGCAGCGTTTCGTCCCCATGCTGACGCAGGATTTTTACTGAAACATTTCCATTTTTACGCAATAACTTTTTGACACGGTTTCAAAACTAAACCTGTATCGAAGTCGTCTGAACGTAGTAACAGACAGAACATTTGTAAATTTACACTTCTCTTCAGATGTTTCATGTTTGTTCAGGAACTGTGTGGTTTGTTAATATAAAGACTGTTTTTACATTAAATAATGAAAACTGCAGACTTTTGGGGTAATTCTGATCATATTTTGCTGCTCTGACCCAAATAACGGGGTTCTCACCAGGTATTTTATACGGCGCAACGTTAACCGGGACAGCCCTACTTCATTAAATCTTGCGAGCGTCCGTCCCAGATGTCAGCCAATGAGCGTCACGCAGATGCTCCAAATGCTTGTGATTTAAGTCACTATTTACTCGGGGTGTGAATATGTCACTCAAAAAATGATCCAATCCCATTCAGGGACGATTCATGAAAAATTTTAAACAATTTGATTTAAACCGATTCAGTTTGATTCAAGACATAAGTTAACCTAGATAGGCACACAGTCAATAAAAACAAATGCACATGGTGTTATCTGTCAAACAGCAACAACTTCCCCAATAAAGAAGGTTTCTCACATAAATGTGGAAGTATTACGCAAGCTAAGGTTCACAGCATAATATTTTAAGCTAACAATGTGCTGCCGAGAACCCTGAATTATTCTGTATGTAGAACCTGGAATAAAAACACTTTCCACCATTATTATCTTCATTATTTTATACCTCCACCAAGGAGGTTATGTTTTCACTGGAGTTGTTTGTCAGCAACATTACTCCAAAAGTTATGGATGGGTTTTGATAAACTTTTCTGGATGTGTCGTTAGTGTCACAAGGAACGGATGATTACGCTTTGGTGGTGATCCGGAAGTGATCCTAGATCACTTTGAAATGTATTCTCCATTTACCACAATGTGAAATTTCAAAGTGATCCAGAATCCAGGATCTCTTCCGGATCACCACCAAAATTCAACAAGAAATAGATTTGAAAAGGACGAACCCGACCCGCGTCTGGACCCACATTTTTAAAAAGTAGTCAATGGTCTTTATGAACATCACATGACCTTTGACCTTACTCACATACCTGAACATCACATGACCTTTGACCTTACTCACATACCTGAACATCACATGACCTTTGACCTTACTCACATACCTGAACATCACATGACCTTTGACCTTACTCACATACCTGAACATCACATGACCTTTGACCTTACTCGCATACCTGAACATCACATGACCTTTGACCTTACTCACATACCTGAACATCACATGACCTTTGACCTTACTCACATACCTGCATTTATTTGTGTTTACATTCCATGTCATTGTTTATAAGTTAATATGTTTATAAATATGTTTGTTCTTCTTCATCATTTAAAAGTTATCAACGCTAACGCAGCATCTAAACCTGTAACACCCAAAGACACATTTGAACCTGGTTTCCATGGAAACGAAAACACTGGGAGCCACTCCTCATCTTTAAAAATCTCAGCCAATGTGTCCAAACCTTAGTGTTTATGTTTGTTTGTTTGTTTATTTCCTCTCTCTCTCCCTCCATACCGTAGGATACTGACCACCATGGACGACACCTTCACCAACATTCACTGAATAAACTTTATTTAACAGATTATTTTAATGTTTATCTAAAACCACAAATGCCCGACCGCAACCACAATATCATTAAAAAATGTTTTTCAATGACCCGTAACTGTGGGTGACCGCGGGCACAGGCTCACTTCAGGTCAGCCCGTGAATCACTGTTCTGTATGTCAAACCTGAATTAAAGTCATTTTTCCACCATTAATATCTTCACTATTACTCATCCCGTGGACCAGATTGGACCCTTTGGCAGGCCAGATTTGGCCCCCAGGCCTTGTGTTTGACACCTGTGGTCTAAATGTACTGTTTTGTGTTTGACTTAATCAGGTCTTCAGGTTCCACTTGTGTAAACGTCATCTTAGCAGCAGCTCCTGAAGGTAGCGTTATAACCCTAAGGAGTTAAACCTGCAAGTGAAAACTGTACTTAAGCCTGCTGACAAGCCAATTAACTGCAACAACAAACATCCAAAGCATGTTCCTGATATCCTGACACACACACAAGAACAATCTGCACCAGGAGCCTTTACATCTGCTGTCATGTCTAGACACAGAGGGGGGGGGGGCACTAGTATGAACTATTCATCACACAACAGATGTATACAACACTAAAGTCCAAGTAGGGAGGAGCAGAAGACTATTTAGATTTAGGCAGAGGTGGGAAGTAACTAAGTAAAACTACTTCATTACTGTACTTAAATAGATTTTTTTAGGTATCTGCACTTTACTCGAGTATTTATTTTCTGGAAAGTTTTTACTTTTACTCCCTACGTTTTTGTATAAATATCTGTACATTTATAGTCTTTACATTTATATAAATATATGTACTTTATAGTCTTTACATTTATATAAATATATGTACTTAATACTAATTACTTTTTCGAAATAATTGGGGGTGACAGTATGAAAAATAAGTGTGACCACATTACCAACACAGGAACTCACTTTTAAAGATTTTATTTTTGATACTATATATTTTTTATGGTTAAATAAACATTATTTCATATATGGCAAAAATGCAGTTTTACTTCATTACAATTGAGAAGTTGTACTTTTACTTCAGTATAGGAGTTGAATCACTACTTCTACTTTTACCAGAGTATTTTTTCACACCAGTAGCTGTACTTTTACTGAAGTATAGAATGAGAGTACTTTGACCACCTCTGCATTTAGGGTAATGTCAAGTGACAACAACTGGCAGAATGATGTGATGTTAGAGATGTTCCCAGACACACGCCTCAGCCTGTTTTACAGTAGTAGAAAGAGAAGCAGAGATATAGAGATGTTTGTAAAAGCCCAGGAATACACGCCAGAGATTATATAATCAGCCTGGGGCCTGTGCCCTAGTTGGTGTGAATACTACAAAATGAAGTCCAAGGAGATTAAGCCACTGACAAACACAAGGATGATGTCTTATTACATCAATAATTAACATTTGCAAACAAGTAGGACTACTGCAAACAATCCTGTTACTGCTGGAGCTTTCCAAGGAAGACAGCACAACACAGGGGGTAGGTAGAGCTAGAACCGACAGGCACTGGCATTTGTTTCACACAATAATATAAAGGAGGCAGAGAAATACTGTACATGCATAGTGCTTTGTGCCAGTTTCAGCAACAGAGCTGAAACAGTATGAAGTAGGTTGCAGGAAGAGCCACTACTTAAAAAACACAGTGACAAATGTGGCCAAAATCAGACATGGAGTTAGAAATGATCATCGAGGAGGAAAAGTAACAGAATAAGTGTCAAGTCTAGGGGCATGCAATTAGTGTTATTATTATTTACGAGCTGGATATGGAATTTTTGGCGAATCTGCGTGTGGGAAATTAAGTAAATGAAGCTTCACCGTTAACCTGAAGAAGTGTTTGGTTTAGCCGCAAGAGAGAAAGAAACAAAAAAAACAAGCAGGAAGGGTGTGTAATTGTATTATTATAAGTTATTGACCAACGTCTTAAAACATAATACATGTAAATGTGAGAGAAGTGAGGTGTGTTGTCCAGAAATGATGTCAGTTCCACAGGGCCGTAAGCCTGACTGAGCCTGCTAATGTGGCTAACGTTAGCTTAGCCGCTGCTCAGCTAGTTAAAAATGGCTGCTTTCCTTTAGTTTTAAATCTCTTACCAGACAGAATAGATTGGAATGGCAATCCTCCAAGCTGGCCCCGTTTGGTACAAAACAAGAACTCATCCTTCTTCACTGCGAGGTCCAACTCTCCATCATTTCACTTCCCGGGAAATAAAGAACAATTTGCGGATTTGTGTTTTCAAAGATGTTGCAGACTTAAATCAACGAGAAATATTTTCTGTAACATTTGGCTGGAGGATAGTTAATTCAACAACCTTCCGATGGCAGTTCCCTCCGCCGAGCTAAACAAAAAAGCGGAGAACACACACCGTGGACTCTTTCACGTAGACATGTCAAAAGCACGCAGTAAAAAAACCTATGAAACACAGCGAAAAAATGTTGAGAAAACAAAAAGAAAAGGAGAGCAAAAGAAGCAACTCCCCCCTCCCCCTTAGCCCGAAAACGGTCTGAGCTTCAAAAAATAAAAATGTCCTGTCTTACTCCTCCATCACCGAATCCAACCTAAAACCGTAAGCCATCCTGTAAAAAGCTGCCGCTGGTCTATTTTACAGCGAGTCTTTCGATCATAATTTCAGCACTGTCGGTTCCTGTTGGTTTCCATTTGAATTCATGGATTCCTTTCTTTAATGGCGGCCACAGGGACAACTCTGCCTTCACAGCCGATTGGCTCATCCGCGGTCAGAGCTGCGTCCAGCCGCCGGAAGTCACTGCCAAACAGGGTACAGAGCGGGACCAACTTCCGGTGCAATAAAAGCAGTTTTTTTGTTGTAGTTTGATATTTTTTGGGGAGGTGTATTGTTTAATTGATTTTTTTTTTACTATTTATGTCGGTTCCCAAGGCGTATATATATATATATATATATATATATATATATATATATATATATATATATATATATATATATATATATATATATATATATATATATATATATATATATATATATATATGAAGAGTTCATTTGCAAAAACAGATAACTCCATTTTTCGTTTTTTTTCAGAAAATTGCATTTTTTACTCTACATTCCAGGTAATACTCATTGATTTGATATACTATTTATTCAATTTAGTGGATCTTACCAAATGAAATAAATAATATATCAAATAAATCAGTATTATCTGTGGAATGTAGAGTAAAAAATGACATTTTGTGAAAAAAAGAAAAATGGAGTTATCTGTTTTTGCAAATGAACTCTTCACACACACACACACACACACACACATATATATATATATATATATATATATATATATATATATATATATATATACACTTTTACACTTTTCTCCTTTTGGAATCTGATGGCTCACCCAGCGTTACCATGGTGATGGCACTCCCAGCGTTACCATGGTGATGGCTCACCCAGCGTTACCATGGTGATGGCTCACCCAGCGTTACCATGGTGATGGCACTCCCAGCGTTACCATGGTGATGGCTCACCCAGCGTTACCATGGTGATGGCACTCCCAGCGTTACCATGGTGATGGCTCACCCAGCGTTACCATGGTGATGGCTCACCCAGCGTTACCATGGTGATGGCTCACCCAGACTTACCAACACATGCTCCTTTAACAGTGGTTCATCACCTCCTAGCTGGATGTTACTCTGGGATGGTAAACACACACAGAGCCAGAGGGGAGGGGGGAGTGTTCCTTCACACATTCTGAGCCAATCACAGACGCCTCATCAGCGCGTCATGGACATGTATGAGGAAGTAGAAGTAAACTGTGTTGTTCCACCTCCAGTCATTTTTCTACCGTGAAAAAACAACTGGAAACAAAACAATCTGAACGTTTTTATAAATAGAACCAACACACAATGAATTCAATAACAATGAAGAACAACAATATTAATAAATAAGCATAGAATGAGTCCTTTAATAAAGTTAATATTAATAAATAATCATAGAATGAGTCCTTTAATAAAGTTAATATTAATAAATAATCATAGAATGAGTCCTTTAATAAAGTTAATATTAATAAATAATCATAGAATGAGTCCTTTAATAAAGTTAATATTAATAAATAAGCATAGAATGAGTCCTTTAATAAAGTTAATATTAATAAATAATCATAGAATGAGTCCTTTAATAAAGTTAATATTAATAAATAATCATAGAATGAGTCCTTTAATAAAGTTAATATTAATAAATAATCATAGAATGAGTCCTTTAATAAAGTTAATATTAATAAATAATCATAGAATGAGTCCTTTAATAAAGTTAATATTAATAAATAATCATAGAATGAGTCCTTTAAGTGAATAATTTGCATTTGTTAATGTATGCAGACACTAACTGTTAATGACTATGTCCACAACACTGAGTTCTGTACGTGTTCCTTCTTATTTCTAAATGTTATGATTGTTCATAAGGAGGAACCTCCACAAAGGCTGTGACAGCATGGATCCCCTCAGACTGACTATGTTTTAATAAAACACAACGTTCTTCTAAGAAGTTCTTAAGTATTAAAAATAAGAAGTCCATAAGAAATAGAATTGTTCTTATGAAAATATTGAAGAAGATCACTTAAGATAAATGTTAAGGAACACCTTGTTTTTTTCCTTCAGAATCTTCATAAGAATTATCTAAAGAAAAGTTTGTTGAATCTGACCCCTGGTGTGTTTGTCCTAAAGCAGAGGGACTGAACAGAACCTGCTCATATTTACAACATCATTAATAAATAACACACACTTATGGTCTCAATGCAGCTAAAAACTACTGTACATGTTTTGGGAGGAGGAGGAAAATGAAGAATGTCTTACTTTTATTCTCTGGATTATACATTTAATTTAGCAAAAATAAAGTTTCATCAAAAACATCCTTTAATATTTTATGTAAAACACTTTTTATTTACTGGTTGTTGAAATGTGTTAAACAAATATACTTTTCTAACCTAAAAAAATAAAACCAGGGGCAGAATTGGACCAGATTTGTCCTCTTGTCCGTTCCCTTCAAAAACAGTCCTAAATTAATAGTGTGAGGATTGTGTTTTTTTTCTGTGTAATATACTATGTTTTTGTTGGTTCTACAGGGGGGAATTTGCCCCAACGAATATCTTATTCTGCCCCACATTTTATTTTCAATAGTACTTCAATTAGAATATACATTCATGTATATATATATATATATATATATATATATATATATATATATATTTATTTTTTTTTTTTTTTTTTTTTTTTTTTTTGAGAAAATTTGTAATATATATATGAAGAGTTCATTTGCAAAAACAGATAACTCCATTTTACATTTTTTTCACAAAATGTCTTTTTTTTACTCTACATTCCAGGTAATACTCATTGATTTGATATAATATTTATTTCATTTGGAAAGGTCCACTAAATTGAATAAATAGTATATCAAATCAATGAGTATTACCTGGAATGCAGAGTAAAAAATGCTACTTTGTGAAAAGAATGAAAAATAGAGTTATCTGTTTTTGCAAATGAACTCTTCATATATATATATATATATATATATATATATATATATATATATATATATATATATATACATATATTACACATTTTCTCCAAAAACCACAGTGCACCTTATATATGGATTACTTTTTGGTTGTGCTTAGTGACTTGAATTTTAACTATTTCAATCATAATTTGGACTTTTTAAATATTTTTTATTTTAAAAATATGGTACTTAAAAAAAAGTCCTACTCTACATAATGACTTTTTTTTAATCCATAAACTGCCCCCCTCTGGATTTATTACCCCACCTCTGCCACCCCAGGGGGAACTGGGGCTGTTTTCAATAGAATGGCAGAAAAAATGTGTGGACTGGAAATAACCTTTTTTTTTTTTTTTTTACAGATGTTATATTTATAAAACATTTAAAAACAAACTCATCCATTCATCTTTTATTTGTTTCTTTTATTAATAATTCAATAATTCTTCCACTTTTCAAACATTTCACCACTTTAACCCTTTAACCCCTGATGATGTGTTCTGAAAGGTTAGTTTCAAAATTCAGAAAAAAATGACTGTTTTTTTTCTGGGATTTCATGTAGTCCATGATCTGATAAATGAAGATAAACAGGTGTCAAAAAGAAACTGAAAAGAAAAAAGAAAAAGCCAAAACTGATACTACTGGAACCAAATTATAATATTATTTATTTATACTTCATTTTAGTTTATATTAACTAGGTTAAGTTATTTTTTAATATATATTTTTATATATAATACGTAATATTTGTTTTGTTAATTGTGTTCCTTATTTTGTTTTATATTTCTACATTTAATATTGTATTTTATTTTATTTTTTTTCACTTTTGTGCCATTTGTGTTTCATTTTGTTCATTTTATTTTATTTTATTTGTTTCATATTTTGTTGGTTTATTAAACATTTTTGGCTGTTATTCTCCATTTTGTTAAAAATGTGATTACATTTTGACTGGAACTGTTAAAGGCTCAGGAGCGAAAGAGTTGATGTAAGTTGTTGTTTTATTGTGAAAGGTGTGAGCGGAAGTCATCCTCTGAAATATGTCCGCCTTGACCGTGTCGTGGTCATGAGGGCTGTAATAACACAAGACTGATGGGTATTGCCGCTAGGCCAGCGCAAGTGGCGCTACTGAGCAACAGCTTTAGTTCCTAATGATGGAGCAGCTCTGACAAACTGCACCATCTAGTGGAGGTCACATGGTACTGCACCCCCTTTGTTTTACTAACACTGACTGGAACTGACTGGAACTGTGGTTCAATACTAACACAGATTAGATTAGATTAGATTAGATTAGATTAGATTAGATTAGATTTGATTAGAATTTGAATAATTCTTTGGGAAAAGCCTCTGGGAATTATTGGATCCAGTAAAAACACATGTGTACTCATTTAACAATTAGAAGATTAAAAATAAAGAACAATTAGAACAATAATTATTTGAAAGAAAAAAACAGATCATTTCTGCAACAGAAATACTAACATTAAACAATAAGAGTATAATTCTAATTCAAATGACAGTAATGGATAATAAAAATACTAATATTAATACTTCTACAAACAGCAATTATTCTTATTATTATTCTTTTTATTATTATAAATAGTGATGATAATAATAATTAATAACAGTAGTTATAACAACTAAATTAATAATATGCCTCTTTATGTGTATATATATATATGTTTTTGTTTTGTTTTTTTAAATGTTCCTCTCGCCCCACCTGGGCAGTGTCTCCTTCAGACTCGGGTCCTCTACCAGAGCAAAGGCTCACAGCACTAGCTACCCGCCTAAAGAGATACACAAGAGAGGTAGAGGCCAGGAGAATAAACCAGGTGTTCTCCACCAACCCAGCTAAGGTCTACTCTCAATGGCAGGGGGGCAAGGTGACAACAGACCCACCTAGGGCTGAGACTGAGCAATACTGGAAGAGTATCTGGGAGAAGGAGGTAACACATAACACCAATGCCCAATGGCTGACAGACTTACAGGCAGAGCACAGCCAACTCCCAGAACAAGACCCAGTAGTCATCACACTAGCAGACATCCAAACCAGAGTGTCCAAAATGAAGAACTGGACAGCACCAGGGCCCGACATGATTCATACCTACTGGCTTAAGAAACTGACAGCACTCCATGAACGCCTAGCAGCACAGATGAACCAGCTGCTAATATCGGGAAACCACCCAGAGTGGCTAACCCAGGGCCGGACAGTCCTCATAATGAAGGACCCCCAGAAGGGAACAATACCATCTAACTACCGGCCTATAACCTGCCTCAGCACCACATGGAAACTACTATCAGGCATCATAGTGACTAAGATGAGTAGGCACATGGAGCAATACATGAGCAGAGCACAGAAAGGAATAGGCAACAACACCAGGGGAGCCAAACACCAGCTACTGGTTGACAGGGCAACTGCCCGAGATTGCAAGATGAGGAACACCAACCTGTGCACTGCCTGGATTGATTACAAGAAAGCCTATGACTCAATGCCACATACATGGATACTGGAATGTTTAAAACTGTATAACATCAACAGGACACTAAGAGAGTTCATCCAGAACTCAATGAGGCTGTGGAAGACAACTCTGGAGGCCAACTCAAAGCCAATTGCACAGGTGAACATCAGATGCGGCATTTACCAAGGAGATGCTCTGTCCCCCCTGCTGTTCTGCATAGGTCTAAACCCCCTCAGCCAGATCATCTCAAAGAGTGGCTTCGGATACCAGTTCCGAAGTGGAACATCCATCAACCACCTCCTCTACATGGATGACATCAAGCTGTATGCCAAGAATGAGCGTGACATTGATTCCCTAATTCACCTCACCCGGATCTACAGCAAAGACATTGGGATGTCATTGGGACTAGATAAATGTGGGCGGATGATATCTAGAAGAGGAAAGGTGATCACAACTGAAGGGGTTGACCTACCTGAAGGGAATATCACAGATGTGCAGGAAAGTTACAAATACCTAGGGATCCCACAGACAAATGGTAATCATGAGGAGGCAGCTGGGAAGTCAGCCACAGCCAAATACCTACAGAGGGTAAGACAGGTCCTGAAAAGTCAGCTGAACGGCAAAAATAAGATCCAGGCCATTAACACCTATGCCCTGCCAGTAATCAGATACCCAGCTGGGATAATATCCTGGCCACTGGAAGAGATACAAGCCACTGATATCAAGACAAGGAAACTCCTTACCATGCATGGAGGGTTCCACCCCAAGTCCAGTGTCCTGAGGCTGTACACTAAGAGAAAGGAAGGGGGCCGAGGACTAGTAAGTGTCAGAACTACTGTCCAGGAGGAAACGGTGAACCTCCAGGAATACATCAAGAAAATGGCCCCCAATGACCAACTGCTAAGTGAATGCCTCAGGCAACAAAAGCCCAGTAAGGTCGAGGAACCAGAGGGGCTATCATGGAAGGACAAACCCTTGCATGGCGTGTACCATCGACAAATTGAGGAAGTGGCTGATATGGAAAAGACATACCAGTGGCTGGAAAAGGCTGGACTAAAGGACAGCACAGAGACACTACTCATGGCTGCACAAGAACAAGCCCTGAACACCAGAGCAATAGAGGCCGGGGTCTACCACATCAGACAGGACCCCAGGTGTAGGCTGTGTAGAGAAGCCCCTGAGACAGTCCAGCACATCACAGCAGGGTGTAAGATGGTGGCAGGTAAGACATACATGGAGAGGCATAACCAGGTAGCGGGCATACTGTACAGGAACATCTGTAAAGAGTATGGACTGGAGGTCAAGGGTCAAGATGGGAGAACCCCCCAAAGGTGACAGAGAACAAACAGGCCAAGATCCTGTGGGACTTCCAGATCCAGACTGACAAGATGGTGATGGCCAATCAGCCTGACATCGTGGTGGTGGATAAACATGAGAAGACAGTGGTGGTGATAGATGTAGCAGTCCCCAGTGATAGCAACATGAGAAAGAAAGAACATGAGAAGAGAAGAGAAATACCAAGGGCTGAAAGAGGAGTTAGAGAAAATGTGGAGTGTGAAGGCAACAGTGGTACCAGTAGTGATGGGGGCACTAGGGGCAGTGACCCCCAAACTGGGACAATGTCTCCAGCAGATACCAGGAACAACATCAGAGATCTCTGTACAAAAGAGAACATTGTTAGGAACAACTAAGATCCTGCACAGAACCCTCAGGCTCCCAGACCTCTGGTAGAGGACCCGAGTCTGAAGGAGACACCGCCCACGTGGGGCGAGAGGAACATTTTTTTTTTATATATATATATATATATATATATATATATATATATATATATATATATATATATATATATATATTTATTTCACACTATAAGGCGCACTGTCAATGAATGTTTATTTTTTGTTTTTTATATATGAGGCGTATGAAGCAAAGTTAAAAGTATGAGATAAGACTTTTTATTTGATACTGTCCCCTGGTGGACTGAATATAATATTTAATTTGGTGTCAATGTGTTAGTGAGGCATTTTCAGAATAATACGTATTTCAATATCTACATTAATTTACAAATAAAATTTGACTATGATTTTTGGGCAAAGGTCAAAGGTCAAATCTCTAATTCAGTCCAGGTGAGCAGGACAACACTTCACACACTTATTGAAGATTGTGCAGTGTGGGGACCTGGGGGTGGAGTGTCCCTTTAATAAATCACTTAAATATAGACTTTGACACTTTTATTCCACACGTATATGATGACCCCTGTAGTGTTCATGTGTTTAAATGTTTGAGTTTTTTTTTTTTTTTACAGTACTTTTGTCCTTCATACATTTTTAAAGGTTTTATTTCCATCCATCCTCAGCTCCAGCAGAACTCACTGGTTAATATTTTATGGGATGTTGATCAATATTCATGAGTGAAGTTTATTTGAACACACTGGTTAGTGATCAATAAGTTTACAGAGTGAATATCCAAGGTCTGAACACACACACACACACAGTCTACTGCCTGGTCAATACCAAAGCTGGAAGAATTAAGGAAAAGTACTGTCTTTACTGAACTGAAAGAACTCATTCTATGCTTATTTATTAATATTAACTTTATTAAAGGACTCATTCTATGCTTATTTATTAATATTAACTTTATTAAAGGACTCATTCTATGATTATTTATTAATATTAACTTCATTAAAGGACTCATTCTATGCTTATTTATTAATATTAACTTTATTAAAGGACTCATTCTATGTTTATTTATTAATATTAACTTTATTAAAGGACTCATTCTATGATTATTTATTAATATTAACTTTATTAAAGGACTCATTCTATGTTTATTTATTAATATTAACTTTATTAAAGGACTCATTCTATGTTTATTTATTAATATTAACTTTATTAAAGGACTCATTCTATGTTTATTTATTAATATTAACTTTATTAAAGGACTCATTCTATGCTTATTTATTAATATTAACTTTATTAAAGGACTCATTCTATGATTATTTATTAATATTAACTTTATTAAAGGACTCATTCTATGCTTATTTATTAATATTAACTTTATTAAAGGACTCATTCTATGGTTATTTATTAATATTAACTTTATTAAAGGACTCATTCTATGCTTATTTATTAATATTAACTTTATTAAAGGACTCATTCTATGATTATTTATTAATATTAACTTTATTAAAGGACTCATTCTATGTTTATTTATTAATATTAACTTTATTAAAGGACTCATTCTATGCTTATTTATTAATATTAACTTTATTAAAGGACTCATTCTATGCTTATTTATTAATATTAACTTTATTAAAGGACTCATTCTATGTTTATTTATTAATATTAACTTTATTAAAGGACTCATTCTATGCTTATTTATTAATATTAACTTTATTAAAGGACTCATTCTATGCTTATTTATTAATATTAACTTTATTAAAGGACTCATTCTATGATTATTTATTAATATTAACTTTATTAAAGGACTCATTCTATGCTTATTTATTAATATTAACTTTATTAAAGGACTCATTCTATGTTTATTTATTAATATTAACTTTATTAAAGGACTCATTCTATGCTTATTTATTAATATTAACTTTATTAAAGGACTCATTCTATGCTTATTTATTAATATTAACTTCATTAAAGGACTCATTCTATGCTTATTTATTAATATTGTTGTTCTTCATTGTTATTGAATTCATTGTGTGTTGGTTCTATTTATAAAAACGTTCAGATTGTTTTGTTTCCAGTTGTTTTTTTCACGGTATAAAAATGAGTGGAGGTGGAACAACACAGTTTACTTCTACTTCCTCATACATGTCCATGATGCGCTGATGAGGCGTCTGTGATTGGCTCAGAATGTGTGAAGGAACACTCCCCCCTCCCCTCTGGCTCTGTGTGTGTTTACCATCCCAGAGTAACATCCAGCTAGGTTTGGTGACGTCACTTGTTTTGAAAACGTGCAGTAAAAAAACAGTCTTTATTTCCACAGAGACACATGAACCAGTTTGATCCAACAGTTTTTTACAGTTTGTGCAGCAGCTACTGTGGCGCCGTCTGCTCTAGTAGATGCTAATGCTAATGCTACTGCAGATTGGCTGCAATGGGGGAGGGGCTTAACCCCAGGTGAGTGACACTAAAGTCCATGTGACGTCAGATGGACCGTCTTTTTCTGGGTCCCTGGTTCCTGTTGTTGTTTAGTGTGAATGCAGTATGCAGCCAGTGGAGGTGATGAACCACTGTTAAAGGAGCATGTGTTGGTAAGTCTGGGTGAGCCATCACCATGGTAACGCTGGGTGAGCCATCACCATGGTAACGCTGGGTGAGCCATCACCATGGTAACGCTGGGTGAGCCGTCACCATGGTAACGTTGGGTGAGCCGTCACCATGGTAACGTTGGGTGAGCCATCACAATGGTAACGCTGGGTGAGCCGTCACCATGGTAACGTTGGGTGAGCCCCATCAGATTCCAAAAGGACAAAAGTGGAAAAGTGGTTTTAATGGAATGTACTTAACTTTTTTCATATGACTTTTTACTTTATACTCTTTACATTTATGTGCAGCACAATGGTGGTGCAGTGGTTAACAGGGTGGTGCAGTGGTTAACAGGGTGGTGCAGTGGTTAACAGGGTGGTGCAGTAGTTAACAGGGTGGTGCAGTAGTTAACAGGGTGGTGCAGTAGTTAACAGGGCGGTGCAGTAGTTAACAGGGTGGTGCAGTGGTTAACAGGGTGGTGCAGTGGTTAACAGGGTGGTGCAGTAGTTAACAGGGTGGTGCAGTAGTTAACAGGGTGGTGCAGTGGTTATCAGGGTGGTGCAGTAGTTAACAGGGTGGTACAGTAGTTAACAGGGTGGTGCAGTAGTTAACAGGGCGGTGCAGTAGTTAACAGGGTGGTGCAGTAGTTAACAGGGGGGTGCAGTAGTTAACAGGGTGGTGCAGTAGTTAACAGGGGGGTGCAGTAGTTATCAGGGTGGTGCAGTAGTTAACAGGGTGGTGCAGTAGTTAACAGGGTGGTGCAGTAGTTAACAGGGTGGTGCAGTAGTTAACAGGGTGGTGCAGTAGTTAACAGGGGGGTGCAGTAGTTAACAGGGTGGTGCAGTAGTTAACAGGGGGGTGCAGTAGTTATCAGGGTGGTGCAGTAGTTAACAGGGTGGTGCAGTAGATAACAGGGTGGTGCAGTAGTTAACAGGGTGGTGCAGTAGTTAACAGGGTGGTGCAGTAGTTAACAGGGTGGTGCAGTGGTTAACAGGGTGGTGCAGTAGTTAACAGGGTGGTGCAGTAGTTATCAGGGTGGTGCAGTGGTTAACAGTGCAGTGGAGAAGGTTGTTGGTTCTTTTCCCACACCAGACCTTTCTGTGTGGAGTTTACATGTTCTCCTCGTGGGTTTTCTCCAGGTACTCTGGCTCCTCCCACCATCCAAACACATGCACTGATAGGTTAACTGGTTAACTGGTTAACTGGTTAATTTAAATCACCCATAGGTGTGAATGTGACAGTGATTGTTTGTTTATATATGTTCAGTCCTAAGATGAACTGGAGACTCATACAGGGTGACCTCTGACCCCACCTTCACCTGCAGGAGCTGGATTAAATATATGTACTTTATACTCTTTACATTTATATAAATATATGTACTTTATACTCTTTACATTTATATAAATATTTGTACTTTATACTCTTTACATTTATATAAATATATGTACTTTATACTCTTTACATTTATATAAATATATGTACTTTATACTCTTTACATTTATATAAATATATGTACTTTATACTCTTTACATTTATATAAATATATGTACTTTATACTCTTTACATTTATATAAATATATGTACTTTATACTCTTTACATTTATATAAATATATGTACTTTATACTCTTTACATTTATATAAATATATGTACTTTATACTCTTTACATTTATATAAATATATGTACTTTATACTCTTTATATTTATATAAATATATGTACTTTATACTCTTTACATTTATATAAATATATGTACTTTATACTCTTTACTTTTATATAAATATATGTACTTTATACTCTTTACATTTATATAAATATATGTACTTTATACTCTTTACATTTATATAAATATATGTACTTTATACTCTTTACATTTATATAAATATATGTACTTTATACTCTTTACATTTATATAAATATATGTACTTTATACTCTTTACATTTATATAAATATATGTACTTTATACTCTTTACATTTATATAAATATATGTACTTTATACTCTTTACATTTATATAAATATATGTACTTTATACTCTTTACATTTATATAAATATATGTACTTTATACTCTTTACTTTTATATAAATATATGTACTTTATACTCTTTACATTTATATAAATATATGTACTTTATACTCTTTACATTTATATAAATATATGTACTTTATACTCTTTACATTTATATAAATATATGTACTTTATACTCTTTACATTTATATAAATATATGTACTTTATACTCTTTACATTTATATAAATATATGTACTTTATACTCTTTACATTTATATAAATATATGTACTTTATACTCTTTACTTTTATATAAATATATGTACTTTATACTCTTTACATTTATATAAATATATGTACTTTATACTCTTTACATTTATATAAATATATGTACTTTATACTCTTTACATTTATATAAGTATATGTACTTTATACTCTTTACATTTATATAAATATATGTACTTTATACTCAGAATAGACACATTTTTTCAAACAGATGTGACGGTAGAAAAATAAGTCATAAATCAGTAAATCATAAATTGTGACTATATCATGAATTTGACTTTTTATCTTTTAACTTAAACTTTTTATTTAATTATCCATTTCTTATCTCATCATTTTTTCATAATTCATGACTTGTTTTGTCATAATGGTGCTTTTTATAATCTCCTATTTTTCCTAAATGTTTTGTTCATTAAACTCAGAACATTGACCCAATAAAACATCATCAACACTAACTCACTTTTAAAGGATTTATTTTTTCAGTTTTACTTTATTACACTTCAGTAGTTATACTTGTACTTGAGTAAAGTTGTTGAATCAGTACTTTTACTTTTACCAGAGTATTTTTATTAATTGGTATTTATTGATTATTTGTCTTTTTGTATATTCCTCCAAACAGGATGATTGCTGTTGCTTGTTCTGGACAAAAAAATAAGATATGGTTGTGTGTGTGTGTCTGTGTGTGTGTGTGTCTGTGTGTGTCTGTGTGTGTCTGTGTGTGTGTCTGTCTGTGTGTGTGTGTCTGTGTGTGTCTGTGTGTGTGTCTGTGTGTGTCTGTGTGTGTGTCTGTGTGTGTCTGTGTGTGTCTGTGTGTGTCTGTGTGTGTCTGTGTGTGTGTCTGTGTGTGTGTGTGTCTGTGTGTGTCTGTGTGTGTGTCTGTGTGTGTCTGTGTGTGTGTCTGTGTGTGTGTGTGTGTGTCTGTGTGTGTGTGTGTCTGTGTGTGTGTGTGTGTCTGTGTGTGTCTGTGTCTGTGTGTGTCTGTGTGTGTCTGTGTCTGTGTGTGTCTGTGTGTGTGTGTGTCTGTGTGTGTCTGTGTCTGTGTGTGTCTGTGTCTGTGTGTGTGTGTGTGTCTGTGTGTGTCTGTGTCTGTGTGTGTCTGTGTGTGTGTCTGTGTGTGTGTGTGTCTGTGTGTGTCTGTGTCTGTGTGTGTCTGTGTGTGTCTGTGTGTGTGTGTGTGTGTGTCTGTGTCTGTGTGTGTCTGTGTGTGTGTGTGTGTCTGTGTGTGTCTGTGTCTGTGTGTGTGTGTGTCTGTGTCTGTGTGTGTGTCTGTGTGTGTATGAGTGTGTGTGTCTGTGTCTGTGTGTGTCTGTGTCTGTGTGTGTGTGTTTGTGTGTGTCTGTGTGTGTCTGTGTGTGTGTCTGTGTGTGTATGAGTGTGTGTGTCTGTGTCTGTGTGTGTCTGTGTGTGTGTGTCTGTGTCTGTGTGTGTCTGTGTGTATGAGTGTGTGTGTGTCTGTGTGTGTATGAGTGTGTGTGTGTCTGTGTGTGTATGAGTGTGTGTGTCTGTGTCTGTGTGTGTCTGTGTGTGTGTGTGTCTGTGTCTGTGTGTGTGTGTGTGTGTATGAGTGTGTGTGTGTGTGTGTGTGTCTGTGTCTGTGTGTGTCTGTGTGTGTGTCTGTGTGTGTATGAGTGTGTGTGTCTGTGTGTGTGTGTGTCTGTGTCTGTGTGTGTCTGTGTGTGTATGAGTGTGTGTGTGTGTGTGTGTGTCTGTGTCTGTGTGTGTCTGTGTGTGTGTCTGTGTGTGTATGAGTGTGTGTGTCTGTGTGTGTGTGTGTCTGTGTCTGTGTGTGTCTGTGTGTGTGTCTGTGTGTGTATGAGTGTGTGTGTCTGTGTCTGTGTGTGTCTGTGTGTGTGTGTGTCTGTGTCTGTGTGTGTATGAGTGTGTGTGTGTGTGTCTGTGTCTGTGTGTGTCTGTGTGTGTGTCTGTGTGTGTGTCTGTGTGTGTATGAGTGTGTGTGTCTGTGTCTGTGTGTGTATGTGTGTGTGTGTGTCTGTGTCTGTGTGTGTGTGTATGAGTGTGTGTGTGTGTGTGTGTCTGTGTGTGTATGAGTGTGTGTGTCTGTGTCTGTGTGTATGAGTGTGTGTGTGTGTCTGTGTGTGTGTGTGTGTGTGTGTGTGTGTGTGTGTGTCTGTGTCTGTGTGTGTCTGTGTCTGTGTGTGTGTGTGTGTCTGTGTCTGTGTGTGTGTGTGTGTGTCTGTGTCTGTGTGTGTCTGTGTCTGTGTGTGTGTGTGTGTCTGTGTCTGTGTGTGTGTGTGTGTGTCTGTGTCTGTGTGTGTCTGTGTCTGTGTGTATGAGTGTGTGTGTGTCTGTGTGTGTGTCTGTGTGTATGAGTGTGTGTATTTATGTGTGTGTGCCATATAGTTGTGTTAAAGTTTTAAAGCATGTCCAGTTCTTCCTCCATCCTTGTGTCCAGGTCGAGCAAATAAAAGAATCCTGAAGGAAACAACAGTTTTATGAAGGTTCTAGACCAAACTGAGGAAGGACGGGGTTAGTTTTAAGAGTTTGTATATTTAATGGGTGTTGTGGGCAAGTGTAGAGGTTTTAATAATGTATTTATTTATATGTTGATAACTCTTTTATTGTTACAGTGTTAGTTCTAGTCAGACCAGGGTCAGTGTTAGTCCTAGTCAGACCAGGGTCAGTGTTAGTTCTAGTCAGACCAGGGTCAGTGTTAGTCCTAGTCAGACCAGGGTCAGCGTTAGTCCTAGTCAGACCAGGGTCAGTGTTAGTCCTAGTCAGACCAGGGTCAGTGTTAGTCCTAGTCAGACCAGGGTCAGCGTTAGTCCTAGTCAGACCAGGGTCAGCGTTAGTCCTAGTCAGACCAGGGTCAGTGTTAGTCCTAGTCAGACCAGGGTCAGCGTTAGTCCTAGTCAGACCAGGGTCAGCGTTAGTCCTAGTCAGACCAGGGTCAGCGTTAGTCCTAGTCAGACCAGGGTCAGCGTTAGTCCTAGTCAGACCAGGGTCAGCGTTAGTCCTAGTCAGACCAGGGTCAGCGTCAGTCCTAGTCAGACCAGGGTCAGCGTTAGTCCTAGTCAGACCAGGGTCAGCGTTAGTCCTAGTCAGACCAGGGTCAGCGTTAGTCCTAGTCAGACCAGGGTCAGCGTTAGTCCTAGTCAGACCAGGGTCAGCGTTAGTCCTAGTCAGACCAGGGTCAGCGTTAGTCCTAGTCAGACCAGGGTCAGTGTTAGTCCTAGTCAGACCAGGGTCAGCGTTAGTCCTAGTCAGACCAGGGTCAGCGTTAGTCCTAGTCAGACCAGGGTCAGTGTTAGTCCTAGTCAGACCAGGGTCAGCGTTAGTCCTAGTCAGACCAGGGTCAGCGTTAGTCCTAGTCAGACCAGGGTCAGTGTTAGTCCTAGTCAGACCAGGGTCAGCGTTAGTCCTAGTCAGACCAGGGTTAGTCCTAGTCAGACCAGGGTCAGCGTTAGTCCTAGTCAGACCAGGGTCAGTGTTAGTCCTAGTCAGACCAGGGTCAGTGTTAGTCCTATTCAGACCAGGGTCAGTGTATTTTCTGGACTATAAGTTGAACTGAAAAGACTTTAATTTACTGACAGTGACACTAATATATGGATTAAATCTGTTAATGTTTAGTGACTGAGAATTTAGACTCTTTTAAAGTTTGATTTATCAGAATCACAGTGTGTTTTGTTCCGTGTTCCAACTCACCAATGTTTATAGTTATTGTAAGTGTTTATCTTCACTTAATGCTCCTTATAATCCAGTTCACCTTATAGTGTGAAAATACAGTAAATAAATCATTAAAGTTAACATTGACACTGATTATTCATGGACACTCAGTACGTACTCCATCAGATGTAGGACACTATGTTTACACATGATCATTTAGAATTACACTAAAAGGAAAGAGGGGTGTTGGCCTAGTGTTGGTCTAGTATTTGTCTAGTGTTGGCCTAGGGTTGGTCTAGTGTTGGCTTAGTGTTGGCCTAGTGTTGGTCTAGTGTTTACCCAGTGTTGGCCTAGTGTTGACACAGTGTTGGCCTAGTGTTGGCTTAGTGTTGGCTTAGTGTTGGTCTAGTGTTGGCTTAGTGTTGGCCTAGTGTTGGCTTAGTGTTGGCTTAGTGTTGACCCAGTGTTGGTCTAGTGTTGGTCTAGTGTTGACCCAGTGTTGGCATAGTGTTGGCCTAGGGAGGCAGAGTTCACTCCAGAAAATCTTGAGTTGCCAGTGAAACTTCAGGCAGAACAGTTGACTCTTTCCAGAGAGGTTTTGGTGGCAGAACAAAAGGCTGATTCATCCTTGACTGACATGTTTGAGAAGGTAGTTCTTGGTTCAGCTGTGAGGGACAACGCTGTTATTTTCTACTTGACGGTCTTCTGGTTAGAAAATGGGTTGCATACAGTAATCAGGGATTGGGAGAACCAATTTTCCAAATTGTTGTACCTACAACTTTGCAAACGAAGGTTTTACAAATGTGGCGATGTGGCAGGTCACTTAGGTGTATGTAAAACTTATGACCGAATACTTAATAATTTTTTCTAGCCACATCTAAGCTCAGTTTATTAGAACGTGTCATACTTGTCAGCTTACCAGCAAGCCAAATCAAACTTTAAAACCAGCGCCTTTATTTCCAATTCCGGGTATAGGCCAGCCATTTGAGCATCTTATTATTGATTGTGTTGAGCCGTTGCCCTGTTCTACGTCAGGCCATAGTTATCTTCTAACTGCTATGTGTCAGGCTACTAGTGAAGGAAATATATATACCTATATGTATATAAAGACATATATTTATAGTAGAGATGGTCTCACAGCTAAAACTATGGTTGTCTAGTTTGTCAAGGACTGGAATTCCATCTGAGGATAAGAAAGATAAGTAAATGTGAATGTTCTGTTCTTATGATTATACGAGAAGACGACATCAAATGACATCATGGAACTGGTTAGAGCAGGTTTAGTGTGGGTGACTGGTAACTGAAAATGGACGATAAAAGACACATGTCAAAATAAACTGAGCCTTTTCCTACTCAACTTCTGGTGGTGACATCTTTGATCCATGATGAAAATCCACAACATTCGGTGACCCTGACGATGATTGGACAAGGCAGTTCGTGACCACTGGGCAGTGGCTGATACACCGTGACCACAGGTACCAGGTAAGAACCTTTGAATCTTACTACAAGGTCATGCTGCTCAGACACTGCCTGGTGATCCCAATAAGACCTTCCAATGAATGAATATTTGTAAATAACACTGAGTTTGGGAGGAAAAGGTCCACTCACCAACCGGTAAGAATAAGAGAAGAGCTCTTCTGTTTTACTTCTTGGTGATTACTAAATTTGACCTGGGTCAGAGTATGTGATTGGCTAAAGTGAAGTGTAGGGTAGATGAAGTTTTGAGAAGTGTTTGTGAAGTCTGTGAAGGTGGAGAGAGACACCTGCGGTGCAGGTCAGGGTATGTGCAGCCTATCCATGTCAGAAAGATTCAGTATTTGGACCCAAATGCAGACACAACCAGGAGTCAAGGAGTATTTCTTACTATTTATTTTGATGTAGTATAATCAGAATTGGATGGAGTGGTCAGAGGCAGACAGGAGCAGCTGAGCAAGACAGGCAAAGGGGTTGTAGATGGGTGAACCAACAGGCGGCTGAAGGTAGGAACACGGCAGATTGCAGCTGGGATGGTGGTCAGAGTCAGCATGGAGGTCCGATAAGGAAACTGAACGATCTGGCAGAGTCTGGATGCCTGAGCTGTGGTTAAATACTGCAGTGCTTGATTGTAGATGGTTTGCAGGTGAGCCAACTCAGCAGCTGCAGGGGATCAGATGATAGGAGAGAGGAGGGAACCCTGAAGCCACACCCAGCAACACAGAGACAGACAGAGACAAACATGACACACTAGGAAGGGAAAAGAAATGGGAAACCCAAGGGAAGGGGAAGGCAAGGCCTAAACCTAACAGTACCCCCCCACTAACGGGAGCCTCCTGGCGACCCACCAGGTTTGTCAGGATGAGATCGATGAAAATCTCTCACCATCTGGGAGTCCAGAATGAAGGAACGAGGAACCCACGACCGTTCCTCCGGTCCATATCCCTCCCAGTCAATCAGATATTGGAGCCCCCTGCCGCGCCGACGGACATCGAGAAGGCGGGGGACAGTGAAAGCTGGGTGGTCATCAATGAGCCGGGCGGGCGGAGGGGGTGTGGCCGGAGGGCACAGAGGACTGTCAACAACAGGTTTGAGCTGGTAAACATGGAAAGCTGGGTGGATCCGCATTGAACTGGGGAGCCTTAATTTGACAACATTAGGATTGATAATCTTTACAATGGAAAATGGACCCAAGTAACGAGGTGACAACTTCTTGGAATCTGTCTTTATCGGAATGTTCTTGGAGGACAACCAAACTTTCTGACCTGGTTCATATTGTGGAGCCGATGTTCGGTGCCGGTCTGCCAGACGCTTATTGATACTGGAGGTTCGGAGAAGTGCCTTACGGGTGTCTCTCCAGACCTTACGGCACCGGCGAAGATGATGCTGCACAGATGGGACAGCCAACTCACTCTCCTGGGAAGGGAACAGAGGAGGTTGATAACCCAGAGAAGCTTCAAAAGGTGACATACCTGTGGCAGCACTGGTCAGGGAATTGTGTGCATACTCAATCCAAGCTAGGTGGGTATTCCAGACAGCAGGGTTTGATGCTGCAACACAGCGTAGTGCTGACTCCAGATCCTGGTTGGCTCTCTCAGTTTGACCATTAGTTTGAGGGTGAAAACCAGACGAGAGGCTAACCGAAGCTCCAAGGGCTTGACAAAAGGCTCTCCAGACTTGAGAGGTAAACTGAGGACCTCGATCTGATACAATATCTACTGGAATACCATGGAGACGGAAAACATGATTAATCATCAGATCAGCGGTTTCTTTGGCAGATGGAAGCCTAGGCAATGCAACAAAATGAACAGCCTTGGAAAAACGGTCAACTATGGTGAGTATAGTGGTATTACCATTGGAGGGAGGTAATCCAGTGACAAAATCCAAGGCAATATGCGACCAAGGACGACTGGGAATAGGCAGAGGACGGAGCAGACCAGCAGGAGGGCGATGAGAGGATTTTCCTCTGGCACACACAGTGCAGGCAGCGACAAAGGCACGGGTGTCTGAATCCATAGTGGGCCACCAGAAGTACCTTTTGAGCAGCGTGAGAGACCGATTCATCCCAGGATGGCAGGCGAAACGTGAAGCATGAACCCACTGCAGGACCTGTGAACGAACAGAATCTGGGACAAACAGACGGTTAGGAGGACCAGTTCCGGGATCTGGCTGAACCTGCTGAGCCTCTCTCACAGCTGACTCAATCTCCCAGGTAATAGCAGCTATAACACAATTAGCAGGGAGTATAGTGTCTGGACAACAGTTAGTGTCCTCTGCTATGTGTTGGCGTGAAAGGGCATCTGGTTTCACATTACGGGCGCCAGGGCGATAGGTAAGTGTGAAATTGAACCTACTGAAAAACAGGGCCCAACGAGCTTGGCGTGAGTTCAGTCGCTTAGCTGATTGAAGATAGGCAAGGTTTTTATGGTCAGTCCATACCACAAATGGCTGTTCAGCCCCCTCCAGCCAGTGTCTCCATTCTTCGAGGGCAAGTTTCACAGCCAGGAGTTCTCGGTTACCCACATCATAGTTGTGTTCAGCTGAAGACAGACGTCGGGAAAAGTAGGCGCAGGGATGGAGCTTCTGGTCAGGTTCAAGGCGTTGAGACAAAACCGCTCCTACTCCTGTGTCAGATGCATCCACCTCCACAATGAACTGCCGGAATGGGTCTGGCTGCTTTAGGACAGGCGCAGAGGTGAACAGAGTCTTTAACTCTTTGAAGGCAACTTCAGCCTCAGGAGTCCAAGAGAATGGAATTGAAGACGAGGTAAGTCTGGTAAGTGGTGCGGCAACACGGCTGAAATCCTTATTGAATCTCCTGTAGAAATTGGCAAAGCCAAGGAATCTCTGGAGCTGTTTTCTGGTGGTGGGTTGTGGCCATTCAGCCACTGCTCTGACCTTTTCTGGATCTGTCTTCACCTGCCCGCTCTCAATAACGTACCCTAGGAAAGTCACGGAGCTGGAGTGGAATTCACATTTTTCTGCTTTGACAAACAGTTTATTCTCCATGAGTCGCTGCAAAACCTGACGGACATGGGAGATGTGTTCAGACTGGGACTTGGAAAAAATCAGAATGTCATCGAGGTAAACGAAGACGAAACGATTAAGAAAATCTCTCAGAACATCATTCACCAAAGCCTGGAAGACAGCAGGTGCGTTTGTCAGACCGAATGGCATCACTAAATATTCAAAATGACCCAGCGGCGTGTTGAAGGCGGTCTTCCATTCATCACCCTCTCTTATGCGAACCAGATGGTAAGCGTTCCGTAGATCCAGCTTTGTGAATATGGTAGCACCTTGAAGAGGTTCAAAAGCAGAAGTAAGTAATGGTAGAGGATATTTATTTTTTACTGTGATATTGTTCAAACCTCGGAAGTCAATGCAGGGGCGTAGGGTCTTGTCCTTCTTAGCCACAAAGAAGAAACCGGCACCAAGCGGAGAGGAAGAAGGACGGATGATGCCAGCTGCCAGAGAATCTCTGATATACTTCTCCATGGCCTCTCTTTCGGGTTGAGACAGATTAAACAACCGACTAGAAGGCAAAGGAGCACCAGGGAGGAGATCAATGGCGCAGTCGTACGGTCTGTGAGGAGGGAGAGAAAGAGCCCGATCCTTACTGAAAACCTCACCAAGGTCGTGGTAATCAGCAGGTACAGAAGACAAATCTGGAGGCTCAGAACTGGGCAGACCAACAGCACCCTCTGTGGGAGACAAAGCAGACTGCAAACATGAAGAATGGCAAAATGAACTCCAACTTACAATCCTCCCAGCAAACCAATCAATGTGGGGGTTATGACACCTTAACCATGGATGCCCCAACAACAATGGTGTCTTGGGAGCAGAAATAATTTTGAACCTAATTGTTTCTCTGTGATTTCCTGAGAGTATCAGAGTGATGGGTTCTGTTTGTTGGGTGACATGGGCTAGCAATCTTCCATCCAGGGCATTGGCAGCAAGTGGTCTTTCCAAAGGTTCCAGGGATATTCCAGACTGAATAGCTACTTCATGGTCCAGAAAGTTCTCCTCAGAACCAGAATCCACTAAGGCTAAAAGTGGCAAGGTGAGTTGGTTACAACAGATTGTGGCTTGTATTTGAAATCGTAGCTTGGATGGGGAGGAAGACTTTGTCTGGCCCACCAGTACCCCCACTTCTACTGATGAGCCCAGTCTTTTGGTCGAATGGGACAGGTTGACAGAAAGTGTCCCGTTTGGCCACAATAAATGCACTCACCAGCCCTGATTCTACGAAAGCGCTCCTCAGGAGTCAGATGGGCCCTTCCCAATTGCATGGGCTCCTCCTCAAGAGGTGAAACAGTGGCTCTAACAGAAGAACTTACAGGTGGCTGAGCTCTCATGAGAGTTGAGGACAGAGAACGAGACGCAGACGGGGGTTGAGAACGTCCAGCTCTTTCCACACGACGTTCACGTAGACGGTTGTCAATCCTAATGGCAAGAGAAACCAAAGAACACAGGTCAGCAGGTTCATCACGGGTCGCCAATTCATCTTTCATTTGCTCACTTAATCCCTTGACAAACACTCCTCGTAAAGCCTCCTCATTCCATTTGGCATCAGCAGAATAGGTCCAAAAATCAACAGAATAATCTGCCACACTCCTGTTACCCTGCCGGAGATTCAACAGGCGGTTAGATGCATTGCCTTGATAATCAGGATGGTCAAACACAGCCTTCATTCTCTGAACAAAATCCTCATATGACCATGTTCCCACAGATTGACTTGAATAAACTGCCTCTGCCCAAGCCAGAGCTCTTCCTCTTAATAATCCCAGTAAATATTGTATCTTACTTTGGTCTGAAACGAAGGTTTGAGGCCTTTGCTGGAACATCATGGCACATTGCAGAAGAAAACCTCGGCATTTGTCCATTTGTCCGGAGAATGGCTCAGGGTCAGTGGCATGGGAATCACGAGGCGGAGGTGGCACAGGGGCCGCAGCAACTGGAACGGACTGAGGAGGTGGAGCTGGATGGACTGAGGAAGTGAGCAGAGACGTGAGTAGAGACACTTGATGTGTAAGTTCAGATATTTGATTTACCATGCTTTGGCTGCTTTCAGAGAGAGCTCGGAGATGTTGCTCATGTTGTCCTAATAACTGTCCATGACTGGAGACGGCTCTCTGTAGGCTTGTGGTTTCAGGGGCTGTGTCTACTGGGTCCATGTTGGCCAGATCGTTCTGTCAGAAAGATTCAGTATTTGGACCCAAATGCAGACACAACCAGGAGTCAAGGAGTATTTCTTACTATTTATTTTGATGTAGTATAATCAGAATTGGATGGAGTGGTCAGAGGCAGACAGGAGCAGCTGAGCAAGACAGGCAAAGGGGTTGTAGATGGGTGAACCAACAGGCGGCTGAAGGTAGGAACACGGCAGATTGGAGCTGGGATGGTGGTCAGAGTCAGCATGGAGGTCCGATAAGGAAACTGAACGATCTGGCAGAGTCTGGATGCCTGAGCTGTGGTTAAATACTGCAGTGCTTGATTGTAGATGGTTTGCAGGTGAGCCAACTCAGCAGCTGCAGGGGATCAGATGATAGGAGAGAGGAGGGAACCCTGAAGCCACACCCAGCAACACAGAGACAGACAGAGACAAACATGACACACTAGGAAGGGAAAAGAAATGGGAAACCCAAGGGAAGGGGAAGGCAAGGCCTAAACCTAACAATCCATTGAGAATCATTACTACAGGAGCCACAGTTAAAGCGTTAACCCAGTTCATATCAATATTTGGCATCCCGAAATGTATCCAATCGGACCTCAGGTCAAATTTTACATCCCATATGTTTGCACAGGTTTTAAAGCAGTTTAAGGTTAATTATAACAAGTCAACAGCTTTCCACGCCCAGAGCCAAGGAGCTCTGGAACGTTTTCATCAAACCTTAAAGTCTTTGCTTCGTGCTTATTGTACAGAGCTGTCAATAGACTGGGAGGAGGCGTTACCTGTTGCTAGCTGCTCGTGAAGTAGTGCAGGAGAGCACTGGCTTCAGTCCCAACAACTTGGTGTTTGGTCATAAATTGCGTGGGCCGTTCTGCAGGATGGTTGCTTGCCTGAGGAGCCACCTCAAAATTTGATTGATTATGTGAATGGGTTTAGGCTAAAGTTATATCGGGCTGGTGAGTTGGCAAGAGAAAGATTGGAGTGTTCTCAAAAGAAGATGAAGCAGAAATATGACAAAAAAACTGAGTTGCATGAGTTTAGTCCAGGTGATAAAGTATTGGCGCTTTTACCTTTGATTAACTCACCTTTCCAAGCTAAATATTTTGGTCCCTACACTGTGTTGCGCAAGGTGTCCGTTTTAAATTATGTAATTGAAACTCCAGGTCATCAAAAAGCATCACAGTTGTGCCACATAAACCTTCTAAAAGCTTATCATTCCTGTGGCCCAGTTGCTATCACTCCAACAGTGAATGCAGCGTTGGCTGCTGCACCTGTCACGGTTGGTAGTGGTAGCGTCTGATGAGATTTTGAGAGGTCGGTAGAAAAATTCTCAAACTATGCAACGCATTGGTGATTTGGTTAGTCCTTTAGACTCTGAGAAAAGTGACTAGGTGGTAGAACTGATAAAAAAGTACCCCATGTTGTTTTCACACACCCTGACGTGAACACATTTGATTGAACATGACATAGACACTGGAGATGCTCAGCGCATTAAACAGAAATTACGAGGAGAAGAAACTGCAGTTGGACTCAGAGGTGCAGTATATCTAGACAATGTTATTGCTGAGCCATGTTTTTCAAATTGGGCTTTTAGTGAAAATGTCTGACTTGACACTGAGACCCTGTACTGACTCCAGAAAGGTTAACTTTGTTACAAAAACTAACGTGTATCCTCTTCCCAGAATGAAGGATTGCATTGACCAAGTGGGTTCAGTGAGGTATGTTAGCAAATGTGATCTTTTAAAAGGATATTGGCAGGTACCGCTCTCTAAAAGAACTTGTGAGATTGCTGCCTTCATAACACCTACTGGACTGTTCTCTTACCTTTTGGTTTGCGGAATGCTCCAGCCACCTTCCAGAGATTGATGAATCTTGTCGTTTCAGGTCTGGAGGGGTGTGCTGTGTACCTTGGTGATGTTGTCATCTATTCAAACTCTTGGGAGGAGCATGTCTGTCGGGTACAAGCCTTATTCGAACGGCTGGTGTGGGTCAGGGTTTTGTCCGTCCAGTGGAAGCAAAGATTCAGGCTGTGAAGCACTTTCCGCAGCCGTCTACAAAGAAAAAATTGATGCGCTTCCTGGGCATGGCTGGATACTATCGTTCCTTCTGTAAAAACTTTTCAGCTGTTGTATCCCCCCTGAGCGATCTGTTGACGGCCAAGGCAGAGTTTATCTGGTGCACTCAGTGTCAGGAGTCTTTTGACACCGTTAAGGCTCTGTTGTGTTCGACTCCAGTGTTGGCTGCACCAAATTTCAGCAAGCCCTTCAAATTACAAGTAGACGCTAGTCAACTTGGCTCTGGGGCTGTGCTTCTTTTTTTTTTTTTTGGGGGGGGGGGGGGGGGGGGGGCTGTGCTTCTGCAGGAAAATTGTGATGACATTGAATGTCCCGTTAGTTTCTTCTCCTGGAAATGTAATAAATATCAGCAAAACTATTCAGTGATTGAAAAGGAGGCTTTGGGCCTCATCTGGGCTTTACAGCACTTCGAGGTCTATGTTGGTTCTGGTTTGACCCAATCACAGTCTTCACTGATCATAACCCTTGAACTTTTTTGAAGTCTTTGCAGCCAACGGCTCCTGCGTTGGGCTTTGTTTTTGCAGCCTTACAGCCTCGACATTAAACACATAAGTGGTAAAGACAATGTTATTGTGCTCCTTTAACTTAAGTTTTTGTTCTTCTGCTCCTCTGCTCACTGTCTATTCCTCCTCCTCTTAAATTACTTCCCAGGTACCATGGTTGCTGAGGTGAGAGATGGACGGTTGGGGGGAGGATGCAGGCAGAACTCTCGGACTGACATTTGGTTTTGGGTATAATCTATTTGGGCTTGTTTTGGATTGAGGGTTTGACATAATTACAGAAAAAGTGTTTCTATTCTGTTTTTGCAATATATTTGTCATATCTATGCTCTCTTTCTGTGCTCTCTCTCTATCCTTCTCACTGTCACCTTTCACCTAGTCTTTTCCTTCCAGCGCTGACTGGTGATGTCATACACCTGTGGGTCCAGCTGGACTCATTAGGTGGAGGTGTATATAAGCGACCTGTTTCTGCTTGATCCTCGCCAGATTATCTAACGGTCTACCCTTAGTAATCCAGCACGATTCCTGTCTGTTCCGAGTTCCCTGTACCTGACCCGTTTCTGATCGACATCTGTCCGCCTGCCCCGTGTTCCGAACCCCGCCTGCCCGACACCGTCTTCTGCCTGTGTTTGCCTGGTTCCGACTCGCCTTCGTCTGTTCATCTCGCCAGCCGCCTGCCCCGACCCCGGACCGGATACCGATTACGACGCCAGCCGCCTGCCTCGACCCTGGACCGCATCCCGCTCAAGATCCCAGCCACCAGCCCCGATCCCGGACCGAACCTGACCAAGATAAGCCCAGTTCCCTACGGAGTAGAACCGCTACTCTGTTTTCCCCGTACCTGCCGTACGGATCGATTATAGTCTTGAAAGACTCGTTTCTAGTAAACCGCTGTGCTCTGTACAGCTTTGAACTCATTTGTAATAAACTCTTTAAAACTGTGAATCTGTTGTTCCTGCATTTGGGTTCTCTGTAGGCCTGTGACAGTATTAGAACATGGAAAACCACTTAATGAAGGCCTGAAAACTTATTGATATTTAAGTGGGTTTTTTTTCCATTGCCAGTTTTTATAGACATATTTACATTTTACAAATTTCCACAAGTAATGGAAACACAGCTGTCGATACAACTCCATGGGTTTTACTGGTGAATAAATGTGGTAGATGATGACCGTTTCCATGGTAACTATGGAGCCTCTGAAGATCCTCATGGGTCATACCTGATGACCATGAAAAAATGACAAACTGTATTTTACACAAATTATTTATAGGAATTGACCAAATTAAAAGATCATAAAGTAGTAAATAGTTTAGATCAGTACATGGTGTTTGGGTCTTTATGGTCTGTCTGTCTGTCTGTCTGTCTGTCTGTCTGTCTGTCTGCAGGATTACACAATAAGTTCTGAACAGATTTTGATTAAACTTTTAGTAATAATAGATTATGGGTCAGAAGAACCCATTAGATTTTGAGCAATGAAGGTCAAAGGTCAAGATCACACAAAAGGTCAACACTTAAACACATCTCAGTTTTTTTTCAGTTTTATTTTATTTCAAGCACAATAATCATCAAAACAACAATGAAATAGTCAACTTTTCTTTTTTTCTTCTACTCAAAAAGGAGTGGGAAGAAGTGAAACTTATAAACTCCACCCCCTTTTCCAAACTAAAATTCAAATATACTGCGTTAACACAATATACTTTCTGTTTTTTTTTTTTTATCTTTACCACAGAAACATCCATAACCATTTATATAAACATTCATTACAATTCACTTCATATAATCTGATATGATCAACTAAAGTACTAGTATTGGTAAAGTATTAGTTTGTGGTGAAAGTACATTCACTTTCACAACAAAACAGTTACATAAACAATAATCAATAGATATAATCCATAGATATATCTTAACCATGATAGTTTTATTGTCATATAAAACTCCTTCTACCTTATAACCATATATTCACCTACTCACATAATATTCTATATTTTCTTATTATACTTTTTTTATTCATCCTTTTCAAAACACAAATATAAGATGACTTTTTTAGATTCTGATCCAGATGATTCCACAGATGTTCCCTCTAACACAGACACACTGACTTCTACTCTTTATTTTCCTCTAAATGTCAGTTAAGTTCTAATCACTACTTCATCTGAAACATCAGTTGTAAACTGTAGAAAGTATGTGGTCATGATCTTTATAAAATATAATAAGAGTGTTAACGTCCACAACATCATGTATTTTTAAAGCATTTCATTTCATAAATAAGGGAGTTGTTGTGTTTGAGTAACAATTCATATGTCTTTATTTTTGGAGTAAAAATATAGAATTAATATTTGATTAATAGTTATTGACCCATATTTCTGCACAGTAGTTGAAATATGAAGAAGAAGAGAATGATACAGTATGTAGAGAGAGTTGTGATCCACAAGGATTTTAGTTTTGTTTATTAAACCAATGCTTTTAGTTATTTTTAAGATAAGTCACATGACTCTTCCAGTTTAGATGTTTATCAATTATAATATTTAAACATTTATTACAGACACTTTCAATTTCACTTTCCTTGTCTTCCTAGTCTGACTTGTTTATTATTTAACTTTTTTCCAAAAATGATGTATTTGTTTTTACTGAGGTTTAATGATAATTTATTCATATGGAACCAGTCTTTTAATTTTACAAGCTCTTTTTGAACTTCATCTAGTATTTGATTTAAATCTTTTCCAGAGCAATAATAGACTTGTATGATAGGATACATTTTAAGTTTTTATTATATACATAATAAACAATTTGGGCCCTAATACAGAACCCTGCGGTACTCCATGGCTTATCTGTGTATTTTCAGAATTAACATTGTTTATAAATACATACTGTTGTTTATTACTAAGGTAACTTTTTAACCAGGAGTTTGTAACACCCCAGATGCCGTATCACTCCATTTTTTTAATAGCATTAAATGGTCAATAGTATGGAAGACTTTATTTACATTTAAAAACACACCCACTCTATGTTCTTTGTTCATTGTTGTTGTCATTTGTTCCACTAATTCCATGACCATTGAAGTTGATATATTTGTTCTGAAACCATATTGGTGATTGTTAAGTAGTTTGTGTTCATTTGTAAAATGGTTCATTCTTACAACAAATCATTTTTCTAGTATTTTTGAGAATTGTGGAAAGAGAGAAATAGTTTTGTAATTATTAAACTGGTGTCTGTCTCCATTTGTGAAAATAAGAATTATTTTAACAATTTTCATTTTAGATGGAAAAATACCTGTGAGGAAAAACTGATGATAAATGTATGTGAAAGGTGTAGCTATATAATTTAGGATTTGTTTTATTAGGTTCATATGTAAATGATGACAGTTATTTGACCTTTTCTTCTTAAATGATTTTACAATTTCAATAACTTCATTTTCATCCACACTCCTAATGAAAAAAGATTTAGAATTTTGTGTAATTATTCTTGACATCAGTGGCAATATCTCAGGATTCAGACAAGATAGAATCTGGTGTTTTTTTAATTACATCATCTAACCTTCAGACATCAGATGGGTCAACACCTATAACCCTAACCTTTGACCCCTAACCTTCAGACATCAGATGGGTCAACACCTATAACCCTAACCTTTGACCCCTAACCTTCAGACATCAGATGGGTCAACACCTATAACCCTAACCTTTGACCCCTAACCTTCAGACATCAGATGGGTCAACACCTATAACCCTAACCTTTGACCCCTAACCTTCAGACATCAGATGGGTCAACACCACGGCTCCATCACATGTGTGGATGAAAAGTCAAGCCTTGGTGGAGGTCTGCTGTCCGTGCCTTTTTATCTCATCTTTTTAATCCTACAAATTCTCACTTTATCTCACAATTTAGATTTTTTTCCCAATAATTTAGAATTTTTATTGTCATGAAGGGTGAAGAGGAGAGAGAACTCAAAAGTGTTGAAGGAAAAAATTATTTAATAACAGGCGGAACTAAATTCAGACAGAGACAGAAAATAAACAGGAACAAACCAACCAAAGCTGGGGTAGGTCAGCCAGAGTCCATGGTGGTGAAGTGATGTCCAGGTTATGGAGGAGACAAACTGAATGGTCCCACACGTGCAGCTGCATTGCTTAAATACTGCAGAATGGCAATAACTTGCAGCTGCACAGTGCGGGCCAGGTGGATCTGGTGTGGGTCTGGGGGAAAGGTTGTGACATTTATCCCATTATTTTTGGACTTTTTCTGGTGTTTGCAGCGTTTTGTCGATGTGGTGCCTTTGCCCATGTGGACACCATAGAGTCAACCTTTACTCTGAATTAAACATGAACAAAAACTCTCATGTAAACAGGAATAATGGCTTTGCTTCCTTTGTGTGTGCCCCCCCCCCCTCCACCCCCCACACCAGCACAGTGAGTCCATTTAGAGGAAATTCTGCTGAAATACATATTTAATGATAAATCTGTAACTGTGCCTTACCCTCCCTACCTAACCCCCCCCCCCCCCCCCCCCCCACACACACACACACACACACACACACATCCTCCCTTCCTCTATTCACTAGTCACTGCTCAGAAGGGGGAGGAGTGGGGGGGTCTTGGAATGTCTTATGTTTTACAGTTACTCTAAGGCTGTAGCAGCAGTCAGACGTCCTGAATGCAGGAGCACATGACCATTCTAAATTAGATTTGCAGTGTGAGTTTATTTATTTATTTGCCTTTCAACAATTGATTAGTCTTCCATGCCCCCCCCCCCCCTTCCGGTTTCATGCTACACTTAACATTCCCATTCAGCACACATCCAGTTTTATTCTGGAGCCAAATAAGGGTCGGTTTTCACTGTTTCCAGTGGGAGTTTCAACCCACAGGAGCTCAACCACTTGTGTGTGTGTGTGTGTGGGGTGGGGGGGTGGGGGGGTGAATGACAATGACTGATGGACGTGAGGGGAAGATGTTCTGCTGACGGCAGACAATACAATTATGGCAGAGTAAATCACATTTGTTCTGTTCGTTCATATTAAATGTTAAATGGGACTTTTCTCTACTTTTATCTAACCTAGCCTAGCCTAGCCTAGCCTAGCGTAGCCTAGCGTAGCCTAGCGTAGCCTAGCTATCCCTATTCATTACATGAAGTGGTGGGAATAACAGTGTTAGAGAATAGCAGCGTTACTAAAGCAGCCACATTTCAAGTAATGGAGTAATTACTTGATGACTTTATCCATAACTGTATCACTGTTACTGTTACCATTACTGTTACTGTTACCATTACCATTACTGTTACCATTACTGTTACCATTACTGTTACTGTTACCGTTACTGTTACCATTACTGTTACTGTTACTGTTACCATTACTGTTACCATTACTGTTACTGTTACTGTTACCATTACTGTTACCATTACTGTTACCATTACTGTTACCGTTACTGTTACCATTACTGTTACTGTTACTGTTACCATTACTGTTACCATTACTGTTACCATTACTGTTACCGTTACCATTACTGTTACCGTTACCATTACTGTTACCGTTACCATTACTGTTACCATTACTGTTACTGTTACTGTTACCATTACTGTTACTGTTACCGTTACTGTTACCATTACTGTTACTGTTACTGTTACCATTACTGTTACCATTACTGTTACCATTACTGTTACCGTTACCATTACTGTTACCGTTACCATTACTGTTACCATTACTGTTACTGTTACCATTACTGTTACTGTTACCGTTACTGTTACCATTACTGTTACCATTACTGTTACTGTTACTGTTACCATTACTGTTACCGTTACTGTTACCATTACCATTACTGTTACCATTACTCTTACCATTACTGTTACTGTTACCGTTACTGTTACCATTACTGTTACTGTTACCATTACTGTTACCGTTACTGTTACTATTACCGTTACTGTTACCGTTACTGTTACCATTACTCTTACTGTGACTATTACTGTTACTGTTACCGCTACTGTTACCATTACTCTTACCATTACTGTTACTGTTACCGTTACTGTTACCATTACTGTTACCATTACTCTTACTGTGACTATTACTGTTACTGTTACCGTTACCATTACTGTTACTGTTACCATTACTGTTACCGTTACTGTTACCATTACTCTTACCATTACTGTTACTGTTACTGTTACCATTACTGTTACTGTTACCATTACTGTTACCGTTACTGTTACTATTACCGTTACTGTTACCGTTACTGTTACCATTACTCTTACTGTGACTATTACTGTTACTGTTACCGTTACTGTTACCATTACTGTTACTGTTACCATTACTGTTACCGTTACTGTTACCATTACTCTTACATTACTGTTACTGTTACCGTTACTGTTACCATTACCATTACTGTTACTGTTACCGTTACTGTTACCATTACTCTTACCATTACTGTTACTGTTACCGTTACTGTTACCATTACTCTTACCATTACTGTTACTGTTACCATTACTGTTACCATTACCATTACTGTTACCATTACTGTTACCGTTACTGTTACTGTTACCATTACCATTACTGTTACCATTACTGTTACTGTTACCATTACTGTTACTGTTACCATTACTGTTACCGTTACTGTTACCATTACTATTACTGTTACCATTACTGTTACTGTTACCGTTACTGTTACCATTACTGTTACTGTTACTGTTACCATTACTGTTACCGTTACTGTTACTGTTACTGTTACCATTACCGTTACTGTTACTGTTACCATTACTGTTACTGTTACCGTTACTGTTACCGTTACTCTTACCATTACTTTTAACGTTACCATTACTGTTACTGTTACCATTACTGTTACCGTTACTGTTACCATTACCGTTACTGTTACTATTACCATTACCATTACCATTACTGTTACCATTACTGTTACTGTTACCGTTACTGTTACCATTACTTTTAACGTTACCATTACTGTTACCATTACTGTTACTGTTACCATTATTGTTACCATTACTGTTACTGTTACCATTACCATTACTGTTACTGTTACTGTTACCATTACTGTTACTGTCCCCATTACTGTTACCGTTAACTCAGAAAATTATGTGACACGTTACAATTTGATGAATTGAGGCACAAGTGTTGCCCTGGGTACAGACAACAACTGGGAGTCTTGTCAACACTGTCGGTGCTGCATATGTCTGAACCAAGCTACACTAACATACGTGACAACATAATGGATCATGATTTGCTAAGAGGTTGGATATAGGCAGGGTCTACACTCTCCTGTTCTCTCACACACACACACACACACACACACAGATGATGGCAGCATAAAGTCACAAGGTCACCTTTCAGCTCTGTTTGTTATAATAACAGTTGTCATATCTCCTGTCATTAGTCACACACTTAACATTTACTCTCATTTCAGGAAGCATTTTCATTTACTCACTATGTGTTCTTCTAGTCCAATAGCTTTTTTACCATCAATGTAGGATGTATCTGTCAGTACATGCATGAGAAAGGCCTGAACAGCTTCAATGACCTTTTTATTAATAATTCATTTAGCTCCTTTGAACAGTTATCCAAAAAATGGAGCACACCAGGGTCAGACGTTTTTAGATATTTACAGATAAGACATTATATTAAAGCATCTTTGCTACAATGTCCTCAAACACCCTCCATCAATATAATAAATGATATCATGTCTCATAACTCTGCAGATAAAGGTTCAATACTGAGATCAATCTGTAAACTGGACGACCTGGCATTAAAAATGAATGGGAGTGACACCTTCAAACACCCATCAATGAGAGGGACTGGGATTGATGTTGAAAACAATTCATTCCTCCTCATGTGTGTTGACACTCTGCTACAATTTAAAGTGGTGCATCGTGCACACCTCTCTAAGTCAACGTTGGCACCAGTGTGTCCATGAAGGAACAGGTTTAGACGCAGAGCAACACTGTCCCATACGTACTGGACAGTCATGGACCATACTGTCTGTTAGCATTAATACAGACCCTCTGTTTTTGGGGTAGACCCTGAGGGGACACAGTTACATATGTGACCCACCACCAGTAAACCAGTCATAAGTGTGTGTAAATCCAAACAGAGTTATGTGTGTATCTTGGTAGAGTGGAAACTAAGGTTTAAGATGGTGAAAAAATGATGTTTCTATCACAAGTAGAACCAAAGTTATGGTCATTTTAATATCCACATTTGGACATATTTTACAATTTGCATATTTTTAGATATTGTCCGTTAAAGTTTTGGACTGTTTTGGGGTAGGAAGTCCTTAGCAACGCATAATAATTTGTATCCGATTGACACAAATTGTTGACAGATGTTAAAGGACACTCTGATGGACATGTCACAGAAGTTTTATATATTATAATAATAGGACAGAAGTGTGACGTATTATAATCATTTGGCTTACACCATTGGACAGAACATTCAATATAAGCTTTTACCTCGTACCAAACACTTGGGTGTTTACCCACGGAACGGAGATCGTTTTGTTCGGCGAAAAGAGGTGGAAGTCGTCTTTGTCTTTGCTCAGCAATACCTGAACTTTTGTCGCCGCTTAAATAATTGACTCAATAAACACCTTTATTGATTGGATTTCAATGTAATGACCACAGGAAGTGAACATAGAGGTACCGTTTTTTGATAAGGTGTAAACACTAATAACAAATCACCTTCCAGCCTAAATTTGGCTGTAGCTCTGAACGGCTCAGCGCCACTTATGCCTGGTTTGGTGGTGGAGGGTCACATAGTTTTTAACCACTCTTTTAGCCCCCGTCTAATACTAATAAAATGGAGGTTTGCTGCCCCCCCTTCAGTTCCTCATTGGATAAAGGATGTGCTCTGAAAATAAGTTTAATGAAAGGTGGAAAGACTTCATGACATTCTTTAATGATGACGTGTTTAGGGTTAGATCTAAACAACGTCATGTTTCATGTGTTTGAAAGGAAGCTCAGTGCACATTAGCATGGAACGAACTTGAGCAGCGTGGAGGCAAAGCCAGGGGTGAAGAAGAACAATCTGAACGAAGATACACGATGACGTTATCATAACGCTAATGATTTAGCATGTGTGTGTGTGTGCGAGTGTGTATGTGTGTGTGTGAGTGAGTGTGTGTGTGTGTGAGTGTGTGTGTGTGGTGAGTGTGTGTGTGTGTGTGTGTGGTGAGTGTGTGTGTGTGTGTGTGTGGTGAGTGTGTGTGTGTGTGTGTGTGGTGAGTGTGTGTGTGTGTGTGGTGACTGTGTGTGTGTGTGTGTGTGTGTGTGTGTGGTGAGTGTGTGTGTGTGTGTGGTGAGTGTGTGTGTGTGTGTGGTGAGTGTGTGTGTGTGTGTGTGTGGTGAGTGTGTGAGTGTGTGTGTGTGAGTGACAGCTGAGCGCTAGGTTGACATTATTATTATGATTTAAACTAAGGTAGAGGATGATGTTCAACACAAAGACACTGACAGAGAGGAGGAGAGAGGAGACAGGTTTTGGTTTTCAAGGTCCCTTTATTGACCATCTTTCAGGTTTCAACAGTTACATGGTCACTTAAATGCAAAACGAGAAGAAAAACAAAACCATCATCAGACTCTTGAGAAAAGAGAACATTTCAAAAATTCAGTTTCAGCTCTCCCCCTCCCCCCACAGAGCACAGAGCGCCCTCTACAGTCCATATATTCTGAATCTCTTTCAGGTTGTCCATCATCTGGTGGTACATATGCTCCACCCTCAGGCGGGCCTTTAACAGTCCTTCAAGAACCATCTTAGGTTCCACACTACCAGAACCTTGAGCACCATTTCTCCTTGTCAGCCAGATAGCCAGCTTAGCAGAACCACATAAAAAGTTTATAAGAGCGTGAACAGTTCTTTGTTTAGCAGAATACACAGGACCAAAAATAAAGCCCACGAAAGAGCTTCTTCAGAAACTCAAACAAAGATTCTAACCTGGAGCAGCAAACAAAAACATGATAAAGAGTTTCAGTCTGGGAGCAGAACAGACACTCCTGTCCCACCCCAGGATCCATGTGTGCTCTGTATCTGTTTGTAGCTATCGCCCCATGGACCACCCTCCACTGGAGGTCTGCTGTCCGCTTCTCAACAGGCAGCTTGTACAGGGACTGCCAGGTGCCTTTGGGGGAAATGTCTGGGCCAAAAAACTCAGTCCACCTCGACTCCTTCACTCCTGTCGGGGAACGAAGATGGAGACCTTGACGCACGCTTTGTAAAGAGCTTTTTTTTTCCTGCATCCTGAAAATTCTCCAGAAGAGGGGTTTTTGAAGGACAGGATCCCGCCCTCTTCCTCCTGCCACTCCCCCACAGCTGGAGTAACAGACAGCAGAGGGAAACTGTACTCACTGTCCTCGCACCAGTGGTCAACATTGTCTTTATTCTGGACAAACGCCCTCAGATGCTGTGGAAGGGCAGCCAAGACTTCCTTCACCACTCTGTGGACCATCCTGCTGGAGGAGATGTTAGTCCCTTGTTTTAAAGTGTCCACAGATGAGGACGTCAGGGTCGCCAGATGACCCAGTTTGGAGCATCCTGCTTCTCTGAAGCTAGCCCGGAGACTGGCCGACTGTAGAGTCTGAGTCCGCAAGAAAGGATTGAAGAAAAGCGGCTCCTCAAAGATCCACATTCCTGGACTCTCATTGGTAGCTCTGGTGGTCTTGAAGATCTGCCAGGCCTGCAGCACTGAGGTGTAGAAAGGCGTTATTCCATTGAGGTCTACGTCCTCAAGCTCCAGTAGAAATAGTTGTTTGCTATAGCCCAGCCGTCCAGCTCTGCTCAGCAGCAGTCGAGCAGAGTCCAACCACCTGGGACCACAGCTGTAGAGGAAACTTTGAGCTGTCTGCAGTCGGAAGGATGCAACCTTTGACTTGATGTCCACCAAGCCCTGCCCTCCTTCAGCTACAGGTAGGTAGAGGGCTGCTGCCTGGATCCAGTGTTTACCTGACCAGAAGAAGTCTAGGATGGCTTTCTGGATGTCCTCTATGAGACCTCTGGGTGGGGACAGAGCGATGAGCCGATGCCAAAGAGTCGAGGCGACCAAGTTATTAGCAACCAGCACTCTCCCCCTGTACGACAACTGGGGTAGCAACCATCTCCACTTAGACAACCGAGCACACACTTTCTCCTTAACTCCCTCCCAGTTTTTGACCTTGAAACCCTCAGTGCCCAGAAACACTCCCAGCACCTTTAACCCCTCCCTCCCCCACCTTAGTCCCCCTGGCAGACTGGGTACTGCCTGATCTCTCCAGGGTCCAATCAGCAGAGCTTCACTTTTTGCCCAGTTCACCCTTGCCGATGTAGCCCTCTCATAGAGGGTGTCCTGCAGACCCTGAACGTCCCCCTGACTGGAGACAAAGGCATTTACATCATCTGCATATGCAGAGACAGCAGGGGGACACTCAAAACCACAGGACCCAGGCAAAGTTAGCCCACTTAGCCGGCCTCTCAGTCTGTGCAGCAAGGGCTCAATCGCGATGCTATATAACTGACCAGAGATGGGACAGCCCTGTCTGATCCCCCGCTGCACAGGGATTGGCCGACTCAGCCCCGCCCCCATCTTCACCAAACACTGTGCATTGGAATACAATAAACTCACCCATGAAACAAAAACGTGACCAAAACCAAAAGCCCTCAGAGTAGAAAACAAATAAGAATGATCCACCCTGTCAAAAACCTTCTCCTGGTCCAGGGACACGATCCCAGCTCTAACATCATAAAGTCCACACACATCAATAACATCTCTGACCAAGAAGATATTGTCCGTGATTGTTCTATCCTGCACACAGTAGCTCTGATCAGTATGGACCACACTTCCCAGAACCCCCCTAAGTCTGTTGGACAGAGCTCTGGAGAGGATTTTATAGTCTGTACACAGCAGGGCCACTGGCCTCCAGAGCCAGGTCTCCTTTTTTAGGAAGCAGGGAGAGAACGGCTCTGCGACAGGACATGGGGAGAAACCCTGTTTGGAAACCCTCCAGTAGAACACTGTGTAGGTCATGTCCAAGGATTCTCCAGAAACGTTTAAAAAAGTCTGTGGATAGTCCATCTATCCCCAGGGATTGTCCTGATGACATCTGCTTAACAGCATCAGTCAGCTCCTCCAGAGTCAGGTCAGAGTCCAGCACAGACTTTTCTCCTGGGCTGAGCTAAGGGAGGTCCCTCAGGAGCTCCTCAAGACTCTCAGCGCCACAGTGTTCTGCTCCAAACAGCTCGGTATAGAAGTTCACCGCATGGCACCTCATCTCTGCAGGAGTGGTGCTGATCCTGCCTCCTGGGAGCTTCAGACATGCCATGAGCTTCCTTTGGGCCACCGATTTCTCCAGGTTGAAGAAAAAGGAGCTTGGTGCATCCATGTCCTTCAGCTGCAGGAAGCGAGACCTAACCAGGGCTCCCTTCACTCTCTCCTTCAGGAAAGAGCTGAGCGAGGACCAGAGGTGCTACCTAACCCTGTTTCAATGAGTCAGATTCTTTCCTCCAGACCCTGGGCAGTAGTGATGCGCGGTTAGGGGGTTTTACAGAAACCCAAGACGTGGCTCGGCCCGCCCCGCCCAACCCGCATGATGTCACGTATGGATAAACCCAACCCGCCCGCTATCAACCCGCGATCTTAAATTTGTCTCTAAACTCACATAGTACATTCGCAGCATCTTTACCTTGTGCTTCTAATGTTAAAAGTCATGAAGCATCATTTTTGCCTCCTTTCTAACGTCTCAATATGCACTCCAGCACATAAAATAGACTCCACCCACATCATCACTCTATAAAGCCAACACATACAACGTTTCCGTACAACCTTCGCATCGCCTGTTTTAATCTTCTCCCTGATCAAGTCCCACATTTTCACTCTTATCTCTGAGTGTTCAGGGAGATTTGGCGCTAATAACAAATAACAAAAAGTTGGGATAAAAAAGCATTCAAAACAGGAAGTGACGGGCTTGCACACGCACGAGCCGAGCACACACACACACACACACACACACACACACACACACACACACACACACACCTCAGCGGGTATTGATCGTCCCTGACCCGCCCCACCTGCATCCGCAATATGTATTAATACTGTGACCCAGCCCGCCCGACTCGTGGGTCACCCGCGGATATCCGCTGGCCAGTGGGTAGCCCGCGCAACACTACTGGACAGTTTCTCGAACCCTAGCAGAAGAGTAAGAAGTGTACTGCTGGCAAAACACACGAATCTGAGTTTTCCCACCTCCCACCATAACCTAAGTGAACTAAAATCAGTTTTTTTAGATTTCCAGTGATACCAAAAATGTTCAAAAACCTGGCAGAAGTTTCTGTCCTCGAAGAGCTTGTTGTTAAAATGCCAGCAGGACTTAACCCGCTCACCTGCAGATGTTGTTATCTCTACGGTGACCAGGTGATGATCTGTGAAGCCTACTGGACTGATGTTACACTGAATTAATCTAGAGCTGAGGTTTTTGCTGATGTAGATCCTGTCCAGTCTGGCTGCACTCACTGTGTCCCTGATGACTCTAACCCAGGTGTCCTGTCTGGCAGTAGGATGTTTCACTGTGAACGTGTCCACAAGGTCTAAGTGTGATATCACTGTTTCTAGGGCCTGACAGGACTGCAGGTGAGGCTCCTCCCCTATTCTGTCTACAGCCAAATCTACTGTACGATTAAAATCACCCGCAATAATGATCTGCTCCTGATAGAGGCTGCTGAGTTCATCTCTTAAGATGTTAAAGAAAACCGGGCCACCACCTCCTCCGTAGAAGATAAGACGGCTGCATTAGCAGACGCTCTGATTAAAATAGCTACACCTGCACTGATGTTAGTCCCGTGGCTAAGGTGACAGGACCCCTCCCACCATACACCCCAGTCTGTCTCATCAGAAGGGATAGTATGTGTCTCCTGTAAAAATAAAACATCTATCCTCTTCTGATGAGAGAAGTTTCTGTTTAAAGAGCTGATGTTTATGCTCCTCATAGGAAGGTCTAACACAAAGATCAGGTAAGAGACAGACAGCAGCAGACAGTAGAGAGGGAGGAACACCTGCTGATGCATGAGCATTATTTCTACTGCTGGTTCTTCTACCTTTTCTTAGTGCAGTCACATGCTTTTTGAGTCTGAAGCACTTTTTTTCATCCAGACAGTCCAAACCCACCTGTCTTTTCAGGACAATCACAGATCTTATCAACTTTTCAGTGTCACTGAAATAATCACTGACCTTTACTGACCTCTTCTAAGTTTCATCCATAAAGTGGTTAATTTCCTCCAGGGTGTAAAGGTCTGTGCTGCAGGATGATCTTCTGCCTCACATGATGCCTGACTGCTCCACAGACTGTTAGTGCAGGTGTCTCTGCAGACATCACTAGTGGAAGCTTCCTTCTCTCCCTCCAGCTGCGTTTGTTCTTTAGGAACTACAGACTGACAGCTGCTGTCATGTTCTTCAGTTAGAGGAGCCTGCGCTCCTCCACAGATATCCTCTTTCTGCTTCTCTACATGTGTAGGATCAGGATGTGGCCCTGCGCTACAGACACCCACACTCCGCTGCGAACAAACCCCCGCTGCCGACAGCTCAGTCTCCGCCCGCACGGCCAACAGCGCCGCGCCAGGAGGGGCGGCCGTCACCGCGGACGCGACATCAGCAGGCGCGGCGGGCCCCGCGCTCTCACTAACAGCGCTGGTCCCTGCCTGCCGCTTATGCGGACACCAAAGCGTTTATGGCCCACATCCCCACACTCAAAACACTTCATGTGTCCGGAGCTAGTGTACACCATGTAGGCGCCGTCTCCATGCTTCACTCTGAAGGAAACTTCCAGAGTCTGGGTAGGGGAGTCTAAAAACATGAACACCTGCCTCCGCAGGGACTGAACATGCTTCAGTTTGGGATCCTTACATCCTAGGCTTACAGTTTTAAAACCACTAGCAAATTTACCAAACCTGCGCAGCTTGTCTTCCAGTGATTCATTAGGAACCAATGGCAACAGGTTTTGTCACTTCAGATTGACTTTTGAAAGTAAATATTGTCGACGTTTATAACAACTGTTTTATCCAATTTGATGACACCTGGTGGAAAGAAAGTGGAGGAGCAGCTGAGGAGCAGCTGAGGAGCAGAGGAGCAGGAGGAGAAGCTGAGGAGCAGAAGAGCAGCTGAGGAGCAGGCGGAGCAGCTGAGGAGCAGAAGAGCAGCTGAGGAGCAGGAGGAGCAGCTGAGGAGCAGAAGAGCAGCTGAGGAGCAGGCGGAGCAGCTGAGGAGCAGAAGAGCAGCTGAGGAGCAGGATGAGCAGCTGAGGAGCAGAAGAGCAGCTGAGGAGCAGCTGAGGAGCAGAAGAGCAGCTGAGGAGCAGGAGGAGCAGCTGAGGAGCAGAAGAGCAGCTGAGGAGCAGAGGAGCAGCTGAGGAGCAGAAGAGCAGCTGAGGAGCAGAGGAGCAGGAGGAGAAGCTGAGGAGCAGAGGAGCAGGAGGAGAAGCTGAGGAGCAGAGGAGCAGCTGAGGAGCAGGAGAAGCTGAGGAGCAGGAGAAGCTGAGGAGCAGGAGGAGCAGGTGAGGAGCAGAGGAGCAGGTGAGGAGCAGGAGGAGCAGGTGAGGAGCAGGAGGAGAAGCTGAGGAGCAGAAGAGCAGCTGAGGAGCAGAGGAGCAGCTGAGGAGCAGGAGGAGCAGGAGGAGAAGCTGAGGAGCAGAAGAGCAGCTGAGGAGCAGGCGGAGCAGCTGAGGAGCAGAAGAGCAGCTGAGGAGCAGGAGGAGCAGCTGAGGAGCAGAAGAGCAGCTGAGGAGCAGGCGGAGCAGCTGAGGAGCAGAAGAGCAGCTGAGGAGCAGGAGGAGCAGCTGAGGAGCAGAAGAGCAGCTGAGGAGCAGCTGAGGAGCAGAAGAGCAGCTGAGGAGCAGGAGGAGCAGCTGAGGAGCAGAAGAGCAGCTGAGGAGCAGAGGAGCAGCTGAGGAGCAGAAGAGCAGCTGAGGAGCAGAGGAGCAGGAGGAGAAGCTGAGGAGCAGAGGAGCAGCTGAGGAGCAGGAGAAGCTGAGGAGCAGGAGAAGCTGAGGAGCAGGAGGAGCAGGTGAGGAGCAGAGGAGCAGGTGAGGAGCAGGAGGAGCAGGTGAGGAGCAGGAGGAGAAGCTGAGGAGCAGAAGAGCAGCTGAGGAGCAGAGGAGCAGCTGAGGAGCAGGAGGAGCAGGAGGAGAAGCTGAGGAGCAGAAGAGCAGCTGAGGAGCAGGCGGAGCAGCTGAGGAGCAGAAGAGCAGCTGAGGAGCAGGAGGAGCAGCTGAGGAGCAGAAGAGCAGCTGAGGAGCAGGCGGAGCAGCTGAGGAGCAGAAGAGCAGCTGAGGAGCAGGAGGAGCAGCTGAGGAGCAGAAGAGCAGCTGAGGAGCAGCTGAGGAGCAGAAGAGCAGCTGAGGAGCAGGAGGAGCAGCTGAGGAGCAGAAGAGCAGCTGAGGAGCAGAAGAGCAGAGGAGCAGCTGAGGAGCAGAAGAGCAGCTGAGGAGCAGAGGAGCAGGAGGAGAAGCTGAGGAGCAGAGGAGCAGAGGAGCAGGAGGAGAAGCTGAGGAGCAGAGGAGCAGCTGAGGAGCAGGAGAAGCTGAGGAGCAGGAGAAGCTGAGGAGCAGGAGGAGCAGGTGAGGAGCAGAGGAGCAGGTGAGGAGCAGGTGAGGAGCAGGAGGAGAAGCTGAGGAGCAGAAGAGCAGCTGAGGAGCAGAGGAGCAGCTGAGGAGCAGGAGGAGCAGGAGGAGAAGCTGAGGAGCAGAAGAGCAGCTGAGGAGCAGGAGGAGCCGCTGAGGAGCAGAAGAGCAGCTGAGGAGCAGAAGAGCAGCTGAGGAGCAGAGGAGCAGCTGAGGAGCAGAAGAGCAGCTGAGGAGCAGAGGAGCAGGAGGAGAAGCTGAGGAGCAGAGGAGCAGGAGGAGAAGCTGAGGAGCAGAGGAGCAGGAGGAGAAGCTGAGGAGCAGAAGAGCAGCTGAGGAGCAGGAGGAGCAGCTGAGGAGCAGGAGGAGCAGGAGGAGAAGCTGAGGAGCAGAAGAGCAGCTGAGGAGCAGGAGGAGCCGCTGAGGAGCAGGAGGAGAAGCTGAGGAGCAGGAGGAGCAGAAGAGCAGCTGAGGAGCAGAAGAGCAGCTGAGGAGCAGAGGAGCAGCTGAGGAGCAGAAGAGCAGCTGAGGAGCAGAGGAGCAGCAGAAGCAGAGGAGCAGGAGGAGCAGGTGAGGAGCAGAGGAGCAGGAGGAGCAGAGGAGCAGCAGAAGCAGAGGAGCAGAGGAGCAGGAGGAGCAGAGGAGCAGGAGGAGCACATGTTCAGTTCCAACAGATTTTTCTCGAAGCCAAAGTGAAGAAAAAGAATTTATTAACATTTACTATAAAACACTTTTTTTCATTCAGTTACAAAATGAAGCCGTTAAAGATGATTTAAAAACCACTTAAGTCCATGAGGTCCTGCAGGACTAGACCCAGTCCACAGCCCACCTGGTCCAGGTCCAGACTCAGCCTCTTTGGTCTCAACTCTTTTTGGTTTTGACTTAAAATAAACTTGAACTAAAACGTACGTTACATGTGAAAAAACAAACGATTTACCTTAAACATGATTAAGATGAACTTTAAGGGTTTTATTTGTGACCTGGACTCATCAAAGGTTTATTTGTCTGAAATAATGAAGATTAAAAACAAAAGTTCCACATTTTATTCAATGATATAAAAGTAAAGTTAAGTAAATAAAATCAAATAAATAACCCATTAGTGTGTTTGGATGACTTTACAGTTTTTAAGGTTTTTTAAGGAACACTTAAACCCCACGGTCTGTTTGGTTCTGTTCTGTGGGTTTGTGATCCGACACCAGAGCATCAGTCACATGACTGTGGGAGGAGCTATTGATATCATGGGGGTGGAGCTAGTGTTGACCAGTTCAATAGACCTTTCTCACAATAACCAGTAATGTGTAACGATAAATGTGTAACGGTAAATGTGTAACGGTAAATGTGTAATGGTAAATGTGTAACGGTAAATGTGTAATGGTAAATGTGTAACGTAAATGTGTAACGGTAAATGTGTAATGGTAAATGTGTAACGTAAATGTGTAACGTAAATGTGTAACGGTAAATGTGTAACGTAAATGTGTAACGGTAAATGTGTAACGTAAATGTGTAATGGTAAATGTGTAACGTAAATGTGTAACGGTAAATGTGTAACGTAAATGTGTAATGGTAAATGTGTAACGGTAAATGTGTAATGGTAAATGTGTAACGGTAAATGTGTAATGGTAAATGTGTAATGGTAAATGTGTAACGTAAATGTGTAACGGTAAATGTGTAATGGTAAATGTGTAACGTAAATGTGTAACGGTAAATGTGTAATGGTAAATGTGTAACGTAAATGTGTAACGGTAAATGTGTAACGATAAATGTGTAATGGTAAATGTGTAACGGTAAATGTGTAACGTAAATGTGTAATGGTAAATGTGTAATGGTAAATGTGTAACGGTAAATGTGTAACGGTAAATGTGTAACGATAAATGTGTAATGGTAAATGTGTAATGGTAAATGTGTAATGGTAAATGTGTAATGTAAATGTATAACGGTAAATGTGTAACGATAAATGTGTAACGGTAAATGTGTAATGGTAAATGTGTAACGGTAAATGTGTAATGGTAAATGTGTAACGGTAAATGTGTAACGGTAAATGTGTAACGGTAAATGTGTAACGTAAATGTGTAACGGTAAATGTGTAATGTAAATGTGTAACGGTAAATGTGTAACGGTAAATGTGTAACGTAAATGTGTAACGGTAAATGTGTAACGTAAATGTGTAACGTAAATGTGTAACGTAAATGTGTAACGTAAATGTGTAACGGTAAATGTGTAACGTAAATGTGTAACGTAAATGTGTAACGGTAAATGTGTAACGTAAATGTGTAACGGTAAATGTGTAACGTAAATGTGTAACGGTAAATGTGTAACGGTAAATGTGTTACGGTAAATGTGTAACGGTAAATGTGTAACGGTAAATGTGTAACGTAAATGTGTAACGTAAATGTGTAACGTAAATGTGTAACGGTAAATGTGTAACGTAAATGTGTAACGGTAAATGTGTAACGTAAATGTGTAACGTAAATGTGTAACGGTAAATGTGTAACGGTAAATGTGTAACGTAAATGTGTAACGTAAATGTGTAACGGTAAATGTGTAACGTAAATGTGTAACGGTAAATGTGTAACGGTAAATGTGTAACGTAAATGTGTAACGGTAGTGTATCTGACCTTCTGTAAAAGGTCAAAACAGTAGAACGATGGAGCGTCTTGTTTGATCTGATCAAACATTATCGACATGAACTCACTTTGAAAGGATTTATTTTAGACACGTTCACCTGTTCTTCTTCTTCTATGGTTGTTTACACTTGTTTCTCAACCAATAGTTGTTCGGCCCGCCCAGGGGTCCTGCATGTTCTAGATGTTTCCCTCTTCCATTCCACCTGGAGGTCATTGCATCATTATCAGTATTATTATTATTATTATTATTAACTCTTTATGTGTCAGTGCTGATGTGTTATGAATGGATGATTTTGTTTAAATATTCATGGAAAAGGTGCCAAAAAGCAAGAGCTGGTTTTTATTATTATTTGATTTCACCATTTTTTTAAATTGCTGTGACCAAATGTCAATAGTAGTTTTCTTCTTTTGTCATTTTTTCCCCCAAATGTTTCCACATTATTTGTCATTTTGTAAATATTTATTAGTTTTTGTTAATTTTGTTTATTTTTCAACATTTTGCTTCTTTTAATTTTTCTTACATTTGTGTCTTATTTTACTCATGTTACCAGTTATTTTGTTAGTTGTCAGGAGTTAAAGGGTTAAAATATCTAAAACATGCAGGACACCGGCCCTCGAGGACTGGAGTTTGACACCTGTGGGTTAGTCTAAGGCCCCGTCCCATTTGTCCCCCTTAAAACTTCCACTTGGTTTTAAGTGCCCCTAAAAAGTAAATTCCACTCATCAAGGGGAAATAATTCCCCCTGAAAATGGGACACCACTCGCCAAGTGAACGTAACAAACGTGCTGACGTCACACGCTGACAAGTCTACCCCGCCAAATATGAAACCACCCCTCCGCGAGACTGACATCAGCTGACTACTATTTACACGGAGGACAAATGGCGGTCCCAGCTGTGTTACCTGTTGTGTTGGTTCTGTTTATTTACCTTCGGGATGCGCAGAGAAGAAATGCGGCAAACAGAAGACGCATTCGCCGTCTACTTTGCCTTTCAGTCTTGTCTCAGGTATGTTGATTTATTTAAATATTTGGATGTATTTTTTCTTCAATAGTTGGCGATTTATAACATTAACGTTAGCATTAGCGCTAGCTTGACAAGGTAACATTACCGGTCATAGCCTCTGTGTGGTAAACTCACTGTCGGCTCGCTGAGCTCGCAGTGCATCATGGGTAATTTCATCTTCCCCTCAAAACTAAGTCCGCAACCAACCTCACTACATTTTGAGGGTTGATTTTAAGGGCAAAATCGCACTCCCACTTGCTCCCCTAGGTAATGGGACACCCTACCCCTACACATGAACGCGCAAAATCTAGGGTTAGGGGAAATTTTAGGGTTAGGGGGAGAAATGGGACAGGGTCTAATAAGAGTACATATTTCTGGTACGAAACACGGCAGTTGTGAGAAAGGTCTGTTCAATTCAAGAGTTTGTTTAATTCAAAATGTTTTGTTTAAGCCAAATAAACAAAGAAAGAATCCTCTTCCCATTGAAGTGATGTTGTTCAGATCTATGGTCAGTTCTGTCTGATCACAGATTTTTAATAGAATTGATGTTGTTTTCCAGACTATAAGGAGACATTTAACCCTTGTGCGGTCCTTCGGGTCAAAGAGACCCGGTGGTTCACAAATGTACCTTTTTATACGTACTGTAGGATGCCATTGCTTACTACTGAAAACACTAATATATCCTTGGGGGGTGGGGTGATGAGTCTATGGAACTGAACTTTGGAATCTGGGTTTTTAAGACCCGATTGTAGGACACAGCCAGTGTGCCTTTTACGAAGGACCGCACAAGGGTTAAATGACTTTAACTGTATTAACAGTTAACTCTGTTTATGTTTAGTGACTGACAATATAGACTTTTTATCTGATCATTTTGACTTTTTATTTCATAAATGTAACTTTCTATCATCATTTAGACTTTGCTTAATGTACCTTATAGTCTGGAAAATGTTGAATCAGCCTAAAGACTGGAGACCATGTTAACCAGTGGGAATGGAACTAAAACTAATGTGTGGACATGAGGTCAATATCATTAAAAAATATGACACTTGTGCATATTAAGACAAAGATAAAAATTTTCCTGTTGTTTCTGCTCAAACTGAAGTGAAATGTAACGACAAACTGATATACGACGGCCATATTTAGGCTTTTCCTTCAACAGTTTAGGCTGTTACAGTGTTTTTAATTCTCTGAAATGATTTCTACTGAGAGCTAAAGGAAAAAAAACTGGAGAAAATGAAAGGAAACAAGAAAGGAAGAAGAAAAATGGAAGAAAAAAAGGAGAGAATAGAGGGAGAAAACAAAAAAGAAGAGAAGAGGTGGAAAAAACGTAATAAAAAAAACAGTAAAAACTATCAGATGTTTTTATATGTATTAATGTAACTGTCATTATTTATATTTAATAATAATTGTAATATTTTCTGACATTTCTTAGAAAAACAAAGTCAGTATCTGCTTTAAATCTGGATTTTTGTCAGAATGAGCTGACGAGCAAAGGATGATGGGAAAAAAATATTAAATGTTGGCTTTGGTCGGTGTCCATGATGAGCGGAGGATGATGGGGAAAAAAAACTACTGCTAGCGGCACTAAAATCTGTCGCCGCTAACGTGAGTGACGGTTCAGCTGCTGCAGGACGTCTGTCGACACTGGAGCCACCGGGGAACGGTAACGGTAAAAACCTGTGACCGTTAACGGGAAAAACTTCTCATCATGTGGAACTTCAGGTGATGATGGTGTTTTTGAAGACAGGGGTCACAGGGGTCAGAGGTCACAGGGGTCAGATGAGTATTTCCACCATGTCGCTGTCTACTTCCTGTTGTTGGGTGGGTGGGGCTGGAGGGGGCGGGGCGACAGGTGTTTGAGGGTAGGACTGGAGGGGAACCCGCCGCTCTAGGGTGCTGCTGTGGAACATGGGCACGTCTGAAAATAAACAAACAAACAATAAAACAAAAACACAGCAGCTTTAGTTGTTTTTATTTTATAAAAATTATTGAATTGACTGTTTGCACAACAGGTCGTCTGGTTCCAGTCGTATCCAGGATCAATCAGTTTAACTTTATTTCAATTTCACTTTTCATACAATGTTCATGTAGCACAGAAGACCCTCCCCCATTATTATTATTATTATTATTATTATTATGAAAGGAACAAGTTAAATGAACTTCAGTATTTCCACAGGTGTTGTTACAGGTGTTAATACGGGTGTTGTCATTGGTACTATTGGACCTCAGTGGTACTATTGGATGACAGTGGTACTATTGGATGACAGTGGTACTATTGGATGACAGTGGTACTATTGGACCTCAGTGGTACTATTGGATGACAGTGGTACTATTGGACCTCAGTGGTACTATTGGATGACAGTGCGCCCATTTCACTCACATTTGCAGCAAATATTTCATCGTGCGAACGAGGAAAACAAAACAGTGGCACATGTGTGAGTGTTTGTTGCAGCAACAATAAGACACACAGACCTGAGGAGTTAATGAAAACCTACTAGAAATGAATTAAAAGTGTGTGAACAGCTCCACATAGAGACGAACACGGCACATATTGAAAGGGTTAATCATTCTAAAATGGATCTAATAACAAGGCAGCCAATACAACGTTCTAAAATGTATCAAAGGACAAAACATCCCATAATACAAAGTTATGTTATGGTCTGCTCTAAATTAACACAAATGACAGCAGTCATTTAACAATGTTGGTATCTGTGCGTAAGTACTGCACTGTAAATAAATAAACATTTAAAACTAAAACCTACTTGTGCCCCTATTTTTTTTTTTTGTGTGCTCCTAAATTTTTTAACTTAGGGGCACGTGTGCTCCTGGAAAAAAAAAGTTAGTGTAGAGCCCTGGTCAGTGGTACTATTGGACCTCAGTGATACAGTTGACCACAACATACTGCTTGACAGACTGGAAAAGTAGGCGGGGCTTACTGGCACTGTGTTAAATTGGTTCCAATCTTAGGGTGCTTTCACACCAACACTAAACGACCCATTCGAACCAAAAGCTCTGGGTTCAGTTCGTTTTCGTTGGTGTGAAAGCATCAATCGCACTCGGGTTCGCACTAAATCAAGTGGACCGAGACCTCCAAAAAGAGGTGGTCTTGGTCCGCTTGACACCGCACCAAATGCCAAGCTTTGGTGGGGTCCCTTTGGTGTGAACGCGAACTCGGGTCCAAACCATCGACCTTTGGTCAAAACTACCTGTTGTTCGTGACATAGTTAGCATGACCACATTCCTGTAAATAGCGAGTCTCCTCAGCCTGAAATGACGCACTGTGCGTCTTCGGCGACTCCAACGCATAAGCACGATGTTCTCCAGACGCAGCCTTGATTCACTGGAAATGTTACGAGTCAGTTCAAGGAGACCAGGACCCAGTTGCAGAGTATGACGAAAAAACTTTTATTTACAAAAAAAACTCTCAAAAAGGAAAAGTAGCAACTAAAAGGTTTAACTAAAAAACACCACAAAACATGGGAAAAAACTACCAGAGCAAAGTTCAACTGAAAACACTGTGACAAGGCACTGAAAAACTTACAACACAAAACACAGAGAAACTTCTTGGAACACAGGGCAGGAGATCTCTGAGAGCATGAAGACGTTGTTGCAGCATGGGAGAGAACAATCTGGCACAGGAGATGAGGAGGAGGTGGTTTAAGAAGCCACCTAATCAGGCAGAATGCGCTGCAGGTGTGCCGGTGGCTCCATGCTCTCAGAGATCGGCCCGCCCCTAATGCAGTCCCTGCAGGCAGAGAGAGAGAGAGAGAGAGAGGAGTCAGCTCACTCAACAAGAACAGGATCATAACAGGAAAATTGGATATTTTGTTAGAAATGTTCAATACAGAGAAAATAATAAACAACTATCAGAACAAGTACCAATGTGTGAATGTGTCGCTACATTTTGGCTCAAAATTGTCGCTTATTTCTACCGGAAGATAAATGAATCATCAATGGAACCAACTTTGGTTCGTTTGCTGGTGTGAAAGTGGACCACATTGAAATCTTTATAAACATAGTAACAATTTAACTGGCTAGTGCGGAACAAATAATCGAACTAGTGGTGTGAAAGCACCCTTATTTACAGGGTAGGAACTACTTTGTCTCAGTTGGTAACTACAAGTCAGTGAGTACAAAGATGTGTGGGGTTCCCCAAGGGTCCACTGTGGGACCTCTTCTGTTCCACATGTATATGCTGCCCCTGGCTCAGATCATAGAACATTTCTTTCCACACATACGCAGACGACACACAACTTTATATTTCAGTCTCATCACTCCACTACAGTCTCTTACTGACACTGAGTAAATGTTTTCATCAAATCACTGAGTGGATGTTCCAGAACTTTCTACAGCTTAATCCAGACAAAACAGAAGTGATTGTTTTTGGCCCCAAAATAGAAAGGTCAAAGGTCAGTGCTCACCTTGAGTCCATGTCACTGAACTCTACAAACCAAGACAGAACTCAGGGTGTAATTATTGACTCTGACCTGAAAGTTAACAACCATTTAAAAGTTCTGACCCAGTCTGTCTATGACCACCTGAAGAACATCCATAGAATTAAAGGTTTTCTGTCCAAACCAGACACAGAAAAACTCATTCATTCATTTTAGTAAATTACATTATTGTAACGATGTCTTCACTGGTCTGAACTAAACATTAACCAGATACAGCTGATCCACAACACTGCTGCCACAGTCCTGACCAGTACCATTAAACTGGACCACATCAAACCCAGTACCATTAAACTGGACCACATTACACCCAGTACCATTAAACTGGACCACATTACACCCAGTACCATTAAACTGGACCACATTACACCCAGTACCATTAAACTGGACCACATTACACCCAGTACCATTAAACTGGACCACATTACACCCAGTACCATTAAACTGGACCACATCAAACCCAGTACCATTAAACTGGACCACATTACACCCAGTACCATTAAACTGGACCACATCACACCCCAGTACCATTAAACTGGACCACAAAATCCATCATAGACCTGCTGGTTCACTATGAAGCATCCAGAGCCCTGAGGTCAAAGGTCATCAGGAACAGGTTTACTGTGTGTTCCTACAATCAGAACCAAACATCATTCAGTTGTTCTGCTCCTCACCTGTGGAACAAACTACCTGAATACATGTTAACTACTGCTAACTACTACTAACTACTGTTAACTACTGTTAACTACTGCTAACTACTACTAACTACTGTTAACTACTACTAACTACTGTTAACTACTGCTAACTACTGTTAACTACTGCTAACTACTGTTAACTACTACTAACTACTACTAACTACTGTTAACTACTACTAACTACTGTTAACTACTGCTAACTACTAACTACTGTTAACTACTGCTAACTACTACTAACTACTGTTAACTACTACTAACTACTGTTAACTACTGCTAACTACTACTAACTACTGTTAACTACTGCTAACTACTACTAACTACTGTTAACTACTACTAACTACTGTTAACTACTGCTAACTACTACTAACTACTGTTAACTACTGCTAACTACTACTAACTACTGTTAACTACTGCTAACTACTACTAACTACTGTTAACTACTGCTAACTACTACTAACTACTGTTAACTACTGCTAACTACTACTAACTACTGTTAACTACTACTAACTACTGTTAACTACTGCTAACTACTACTAACTACTGTTAACTACTGCTAACTACTACTAACTACTGTTAACTACTGCTAACTACTACTAACTACTGTTAACTACTGCTAACTACTACTAACTACTGTTAACTACTACTAACTACTGTTAACTACTGCTAACTACTACTAACTACTGTTAACTACTGCTAACTACTACTAACTACTGCTAACTACTACTAACTACTGTTAACTACTACTAACTACTGTTAACTACTGCTAACTACTACTAACTACTGTTAACTACTGCTAACTACTACTAACTACTGTTAACTACTGCTAACTACTACTAACTACTGTTAACTACTGCTAACTACTACTAACTACTGTTAACTACTACTAACTACTGTTAACTACTGCTAACTACTACTAACTACTGTTAACTACTGCTAACTACTACTAACTACTGTTAACTACTACTAACTACTGTTAACTACTGCTAACTACTGTTAACTACTGCTAACTACTGTTAACTACTACTAACTACTACTAACTACTGTTAACTACTACTAACTACTGTTAACTACTGCTAACTACTACTAACTACTGTTAACTACTGCTAACTACTACTAACTACTGTTAACTACTACTAACTACTGTTAACTACTGCTAACTACTACTAACTACTGTTAACTACTGCTAACTACTACTAACTACTGTTAACTACTACTAACTACTGTTAACTACTGCTAACTACTACTAACTACTGTTAACTACTGCTAACTACTACTAACTACTGTTAACTACTGCTAACTACTACTAACTACTGTTAACTACTGCTAACTACTACTAACTACTGTTAACTACTGCTAACTACTACTAACTACTGTTAACTACTACTAACTACTGTTAACTACTGCTAACTACTACTAACTACTGTTAACTACTGCTAACTACTACTAACTACTGTTAACTACTGCTAACTACTACTAACTACTGTTAACTACTGCTAACTACTACTAACTACTGTTAACTACTACTAACTACTGTTAACTACTGCTAACTACTACTAACTACTGTTAACTACTGCTAACTACTACTAACTACTGCTAACTACTACTAACTACTGTTAACTACTACTAACTACTGTTAACTACTGCTAACTACTACTAACTACTGTTAACTACTGCTAACTACTACTAACTACTGTTAACTACTGCTAACTACTACTAACTACTGTTAACTACTGCTAACTACTACTAACTACTGTTAACTACTACTAACTACTGTTAACTACTGCTAACTACTACTAACTACTGTTAACTACTGCTAACTACTACTAACTACTGTTAACTACTGCTAACTACTACTAACTACTGTTAACTACTACTAACTACTGTTAACTACTGCTAACTACTACTAACTACTGTTAACTACTGCTAACTACTACTAACTACTGTTAACTACTGCTAACTACTACTAACTACTGTTAACTACTGCTAACTACTACTAACTACTGTTAACTACTACTAACTACTGTTAACTACTGCTAACTACTACTAACTACTGTTAACTACTGCTAACTACTACTAACTACTGTTAACTACTGCTAACTACTACTAACTACTGTTAACTACTGCTAACTACTACTAACTACTGTTAACTACCTGAATACCTGATGTCTGAGACAACCTATTAGTTCATTTAAGTCAGACTGAAAACGTTACTGTTCATAAGTGACTTTTTCACATTAGACAATATTTAAGTAATACTGCATTAGTGTATTATTATGTGGTCCACTGTACTATATACTTTATTATTACACACTAACCATCAACAATGATCAGAACAATGCATGTGTAATGTGAAGAAACGTCCCAAAAGCTTTGTTTAAACTAGATCAATGTATTTTGAACTAAATATCAAAGGATAAATAAAATAGTCAATTGAGGAAAATAACATAAATAAATAAATAAATAAATGAATAAATAAATACATAAATCTTTCTTTACCTTGATGAATTCTGCAAACATGTAGATAAACATTTGAATTAATTTACTTTTGGTTTGTTTTCCAACACTGTATAAACATGGATGATAAAGTTAATAATATTGTTGTTTATACAAAACACTATGTTTTTGGTCTTTTGATAAAAAAAAAAGATCATTAATGATGGACACGAAGACACGCACTGAGTCTGTGGATATAAAGTCATTAACATAAAAGTAAACAAAATAAAGGACTGAGTGCTTCTACATGTACTGGTAAAAGTAACTTATGAGTGTTAAACAGTAGTAGTAGTAGTATTAACTCACACATTTTTGGAAATATTGGAGAGGGTAAAGGTGAATACTTATGAGGGTGATGAGGTGGGTTTACACTCAAAATGTATGAATGTAAGTAATGTAACAACCTGTTAAATAACTAACACTAAGTATGTGATAAATACAACGTCTAATGTGATCATTTAGACCAGGGGGCCCAGGTCCCCCTTGGAGGGGTGACATTTTTCCATGTCCCCCCTCATCCTGGCGATACTGAAAATGATAAAAAACCACTTCAACAATGATTATTATGAAACAATGATAACCTTTTTTAATAGTGCTTTTGTACAAACCAGCCACATTTTCAGGTATTATAATATAAATGAACACTTCAGAAACAACAATTTTAAATAATTTTAAAATAATAAACGGAACAAAAGACACACAAAACCATGTGACAGACAGACAGACAGACAGACAGACAGACAGACAGACAGACAGACAGACAGACAGACAGACAGACTTAATGAGAGGGATGAGCTTGTCAAACTCAATATAACTATCAATGTACTTTCTCTTTTTAGGGTTAGGGCGTTTGTTTTTGTCATTGTCATTTTCATTGTCATTTCTTTTACCACTTCTTGAGGAACTTGGCGGACACAAAAATCGATCCATGTTCGCTGCAGGGTGGCTAAAAATAGCCTGTGACTCGCTCCGTCTCAATTTAGTCAAGCTGGCGTCAAACAGCGCTGGTACTTCCGCCCGCTCGCTACAAAATAAAACTTCCGCATTTCAAAATAAAACAGCAAAAAAAAAACAAACAAAAAAACAACAACACAAAACCGTGAATAATTTCGCGTACCCCCTGGACATGCGCCACGTCCCCCTAGGGGTCCCCAGTTTGAGAACTGTGGATTTAGAAGACAGTATCATTGGTCCATTAATGGAAATGGAGGGTGGATGGAGTGTCCCTCGTAAGTGTGGGACAGTCAAAGGCGATGGCGGGAGACGTTCCTTGGGGGGGGGGGGGTTGTTTTGGATGTCAGTTCCAACATCCAGGGTTGTTGGTGCCTCTCAATATATTCATAAGTTTCAAGGTAATTGTATTTGTTCAGTTTGAGGTTAATTTTGTGTCATGGAACTGCAGGGGTCTGCAAAACCTTAACAAAAGTCATAAATAAGATCAGTAATATGGATGGTAAGGTGGTATTTTTACAGGAAACTCATCTTTTAGACAAAGATATAAAAGCTATTAAGAGTCATTGTCACCCAAGACAACAGGCGTCATGATACTAACTCATAATAACTAGATACTGAAGGTCAAATGTTCTTAGAGGATTTATGTTTGGTAAACTTTTATGGCCCTAATACAGATGACGGAGGAGTTTTGAAAATGTATTTCTTACAATTGCATGGTTCACAGGTCAGTATATTAAAGCAGGGCTTTAATTTCACCCTAAACCCTAGAATGGACAAACACCAAACACATAATAAGTGTAGGGTGAATATTAATAGTTTGATTAAAGAGTTCAAACTGACTGATATATGGAGAGAATTAAAACCACAGCATAAAGCATTACTCTAATACAGCGCTCCCCAATAGGCGGCCTGCGGGCCATTTCCGGCCCGCGAGAGTACACAGACTGGCCCACACCAACTTGTGAAAAAAAAGATTATTTTTAAAAATATTGTGAAGTGCGACATTAGCACCGTCATCTCTGCCCCGCGTGGTTTTCTTTCTTTTTTTTTCTTTGTCTCGTCTTTTGTGGAGTGTGTGAAGTGCGGCTCTCTGGAGACAAATGTCTAAACTGGACATTGTCTCACTACTCAGTCATTTCCCCATGTGATGGGCGTTTGGAGGTGCACACACACCCACACACACGCACACACACCCACACACACCCACACACACGCACACACACCCACACACACCCACACACACGCACACACACCCACACACACGCACACACACCCACACACACGCACACACACCCACACACACCCACACACACGCACACACACCCACACACACCCACACACGCACACACACGCACACACACACACACCCACACACACACACCCACACCCACACACACCCACACACGCACACACACGCACACACACACACACACACACACGCACACACACCCACACACGCACCCACACACCCACACACGCACACACACCCACACACACACCCACGCACACACACGCACACACACACGCACACACACCCACACACGCACCCACACACCCACACACGCACACACACCCACACACACACCCACGCACACACACGCACTCACACACGCACACACACCCACACACACCCACACACGCACACACACCCACGCACACACACGCACCCACACGCACCCACACACGCACACCCACGCACACACACCCACACACACACGCACACACACCCACGCACACACACGCACACACACGCACCCACACACGCACACACACCCACACACACCCACACACGCACACACACCCACACACACACCCACGCACACACACGCACACACACCCATGCACACACACGCACTCACACACGCACACACACCCACACACACCCACACACACCCACGCACACACACGCACCCACACGCACCCACACACGCACACCCACGCACACACACCCACACACACACGCACACACACCCACGCACACACACGCACACACACGCACCCACACACGCACACACACCCACACACACCCACACACGCACACACACCCACGCACACACACGCACACACACCCACACCCATGCACACACACACACCCACACACGCACACACACGCACCCACACATGCACACACACACACACACACGCACACACGCACACACACCCACACGCACCCACGCACACACACGCACCCACACACGCACACACACACACCCACACACGCACACACACACGCACACACACACGCACCCACACACACCCACACACGCACACACGCACACACACGCACACACACACGCACCCACACACGCACACACACACACCCACACACGCACACACCCACACACGCACACACCCACACACGCACACACACACACATGCACACCCGTACACCCACACACACGCACACACACCCACACACGCACACGCACCCACGCACACACACGCTCACACACCCACACCCACGCACCCACACACGCACGCACCCACACACGCACACACACACCCACACACGCACACGCACCCACACACGCACACACACCCACACACACCCACGCACCCACACATGCACACCCGCACACCCACACACGCACCCACACACGCACACACACCCACACACACCCACGCACCCACACATGCACACCCGCACACCCACACACACACACACACCCGCGCACACACCCACACACACAAACACCCACACACGCACGCACACACACACCCACACACACACATACACACACACCCACACACGCACACACCCATGCACCCACACACACCCACGCACACACCCACACCACACACACGCACACACACACACACATACACACCCACACACACGCACACACACACCCACACACGCACACACTTGCACACACACGCACACACCCACACGCACACACACACCCACGCACACACACACACGCACCCACACACACACACACACACACACGCACACCCACACATGCACACCCACGCACACACACACACCCACGCACACCCACACACAACCGCGCACACGCACACACACACACACCCACACACACACCCCCACACATACACACGCACACACACACACACAGACACGCACACACACACCCACACCCACACATGCACAAACACACCCACACTCACACGCACACACCCACACACACATGCACACACACACGCACACACACACCCACACATACACACATGCACACACGCACACACACGCGCACACACACACACACACGCACCCACACACACACACACGCACCCACACACACACGCACGCACCCACACACACACACGCACCCACACTCACACACACGCACACTTACACACACGCACGCACACACACACGCACGCACACACACGCACCCACACACACACGCACCCACACACACACGCACCCACACACACACACACACCTGCTGCAGAAGCGGAACACTGTTATATACTCATATTTAACTTCATAGAACACATGACCATTGACTACAGGACACACACATTCATTCATTGTTTTGTTTTTTTCTTCTGTTTGTGTTTATGTATGGAGGATAATTGGTGCCATTGTTTATATGAGTTAATATGATTTAAGTTTGTTTGTTAAATGTAAATATTGTAGATTGTTAATTAAATAATGTGGTCATTGTTATGTCCATGGGCGGAGCTTAAGGATATAAAGGGGAGTGTTTCCCAGTAGAGTGGGGGGTGTAGTTAGAGATAAATTCTGTAGATTTAAACAGATTTGAATTTGAAGTTAAAGTAAGAGTGTGACTGAAATAAGTTTTTTTGTGCTGAATTATTGTGTTTTCAGATCTATTGTAACAATTTTTTCTTTTTCCTGTTTTTTTGTTTTTTGTATTTTTACACTGTAAAAACTGTCACTGCTGGTTTTGGCTTTGGGTGAAAATGGGTGAAAAACCACTGAAGTCAAACAAACCCTTGTTGTTATAAATGTGTCAACTTTCAGAGCAGACTGTAATAACCAAATATTTATTTTCAGTAAATGGTTGGTTCTCAACTTTTGTTTCCAGGGTGACATTAGTCTTTGTGTGACCCTCACCAATAGTTTTACTGAACCCCAGGAACAACTAATAATGTTAGAATTCACTATAAGTGCAGATTTAATATTATTATCTGTATTGTCACTGGGGAGGGGCTGTTGTGGTGCCCCCCTCCCCAATGCTGTGTGCCCCACAGGTGCTGTGGCCCTCGACTTGGTGTCCAGGTCAGAATTTGGCCCTTAATGAAAACTAATTGGGGACCCCTGCCCTAATACATTTAAAACATTCTCGAGGATCAATTATTTTCTGATTTCCACAGAATTGCGGTATAAGATTTACAGCTGTTTTTATGACAATATTGTGATGTCAGACCACGCCCCGTGTTGTGTAGTGTATATGGATAAAAATCTCAATAAAGACCCCCCTAGATGGCATTTTGAGCATACATGGCTACAGGATGGGGAATTTATAAGATATATAGAAATATATTGATGAATTTTTCAAAATTAATACAATGCAGACATGTGCGTTCATAAGATGGGATGCGTTCAAAGTCTGTCTTAGAGGCCATATTATTAGCTACACAGGTTCAAAATCTAAAAAGTGGAAGGTGGAGAAAAAAATAAAAACTCTTCAATAAAAGGTCAATAAAGAAAATAATCCACATTTGGAAAATGAGCTAGCTATTCTAAGAGCTGAATACAACAAACAACCAGCTGCTAGCCTCTTAAAATTTACACAATCATTCTATGATCAGGGTGATAAATCTGGTAACTTATTAGCTTCCCTTCATCTGTGAATAATGCCTTGATAGTTTTGTTACCTAAACCAGGCAAACCTTCAAATAGGTCTGAAAATTACAGACCGATAAGTTTACTAAATTCGGACCTCAAAATAATCAGCAAAATTCAAGCAAAACTTCTTCAGAATATGTTACCAACTATTATTGACAGAGACCAAAATGGGTTTATATCTGGAAGGCAAGGTTTCCATAATGTGAGAAGTAGTGCCCTGCACGGGCCTATTATCTGGGCCCGAGCCCGGCCCTGGCCCGAGGGGGTGGAGCCCCAGCCTGGCCCGGTCCGACAGGTTTTCAGAATTCTCAGGCCCGAGCCCGGCCCTGGCCCGAGGGGGTGGAGCCCCAGCCCGGCCCGGTCCGACAGGTTTTCAGAATTCTCAGGCCCGAACCCGGACCGGCCCGACTTTTTTTATTTGCTTGTTTTAACCTCCCATAAGAATGTTTTATCGTGATAGAACGCTATATTCATTCAGTGCGTTGGTAAATTAAATCTGCCGCTCTGAAAATAGGATAACGCTCTGCAGTTAAAAAAAACATCATTCTATTTTTACTGTGAATAACGGTTTCTGACAGATCAATGTGGACATAAAAGAGCAGGTTAAAATAGGGGCTCATGTTTCCATCAGCAGCTTGAGAACTCGGTCTGTGACCGCTGCTGGATCCACCACATACCCGTTCAAAATGTCTGGAGATGTGATGAACCTGTTTTTTTTATGTCATATGACAGAACAGCTTTACATACAACACACTGAACAAACCTGTTTGGCTCATCTGGAAGGGTTGGAATAAGTTGAAACTTAGTCCAGAACGGAGATTTTCCCTTAGTGTTGTTCACTTTCTTCAATTCACCATTTTCGGGAAGTCGCGCGAATCGGATAGTGAGGGAGGCTACCGTATGCCCATATAAGGGAGGCTACCGTATGCCCATATAAGGGAGGCTACCGTATGCCCATATAAGGAAGGCTACCGTATGCCCATATAAGGGAGGCTACCGTATGCCCATATAAGGGAGGCTACCGTATGCCCATATAAGGGAGGCTACCGTATGCCCATATAAGCGAGGCTACCGTATGCCCATATAAGGGAGGCTACCGTATGCCCATATAAGGGAGGCTACCGTATGCCCATATAAGCGAGGCTACCGTATGCCCATATAAGCGAGGCTACCATATGCCCATATAAGGGAGGCTACCGTATGCCCATATAAGGAAGGCTACCGTATGCCCATATAAGGGAGGCTACCGTATGCCCATATAAGGGAGGCTACCGTATGCCCATATAAGCGAGGCTACCGTATGCCCATATAAGGGAGGCTACCGTATGCCCATATAAGGGAGGCTACCGTATGCCCATATAAGGAAGGCTACCGTATGCCCATATAAGGGAGGCTATCGTATGCCCATATAAGGGAGGTGCCGGTGCCGGGGAGAGCAGCAGCTGCTGCGTTCAATTGTTTCCATTTAAACACAACACAGGTTTTTTTTAATAATTAAATTGAAAAATAAAAGTGCCCGAGACCGGCCCGTGTCCGAGGTAAGTATACGGTCATCAGCCCGAAGCCCGGCCCTCGGGCCCTCGGGCTGTCGGGCTCCAGTGCAGGACTCTAGTGAGAAGAGTATTTAATATTATTCATAGAAATAAAGAAAAATCAGACACAGCATGACTAGCTTTGGATGCTGAAAAGGCCTTTGATAAGGTCCAGTGGTCATACTTGTTTGAGGTTTTTGACAAATTTGGGTGTGGAAACAACTTCATAAGATGGGTTGAAATTATATATAAAAACTCCACGGCAGAAATATATCACGACCAATAAACATTACAAAAGGATGTAGACAAGGGTGTCCATTGTCACCCCTATTATTCACATTGGCAACTGAACCACTAGCAATAGCAATACGGTCTCACACAGAACTATATGGAATCACAGTGGATCCAGTAGAACATAGAATAGCATTATATGCGGACGACGTGATTTTGTTTCTATCTCAACTTAAAAAGTCAATAACAACTGTATTAGAAATAATCAGGATATATGGAGATATATCTGGGTACAAAGTGAATCAAACAAAATCATCAGTGTTATTAATGAATGAAGGTGAATGGAAAAATACAATCCCAGAAGTTGTTCAAGTCAATGTTGTAGAAAGTTTTAAATACTTGGGAATTAATATCAGACCAAGATTAGAGCCAGTAATGGAATCAAACTATGAACCTTTAATGACGGAAATAAACAGTTCCATCGAAAGATGGATGTCACTACCAATATCTGTTATAGGGACAATAAATATATTAAAGATGAATATACTTCCAAAACTGCTTTATCTGTTTTAAAATATACCCCTACCCCCACCACTAGATTTATTTTCAAAAATAAAGTTTATATGGACCAATAGAAAGGCCAGACTTCAGTTGACATTATTGTATCTTCCTTTTGATGGTGCTGGGTTAAAATGCCCAAATGTACAGTGGTACTACTGGACTGTACAGCTGACATCTATTATGTTCAACTTCTTTAAAAAAACACTCCTCACTGGGTAGAAATGGAATCCTATGGTTTATATTTGACTCTTCCCACGTTCCTTCATTCAAACACACCAAAGAAACAAAAAAGAGATGATAAGGGTATGGTTCAAAGTCTCACCCACTATCACCATATAGCCTAATCTGGGGTAACACACTTTTTAATCCACTTTTAAAGTCTGAACAACAAAAGGTCTTAATCTCTATTTGGCAGAATCAGAAGTTATGATGTCATTGACAATTGACAATGAACTCACCCGTCATAACACCCAAGTCCGAGTCAAGTCTCAAGTCTTTGTGCGACTTAAGTGCGACTCGAGTCCGAGTCTCAGGCTCAAGTCACCATGTCTGCTGTTCACTGGAGCTTTGACTGACAATTATTAACTATCTTTTAAATGGTTTATGTCTCTTATTTTAACTGTCTTTTAATACATTTTAATCATGTTTTTCATTTCAATCACCTTGAATTGTTCTGTTCATGAAATGTGCCTTTGGATCTACTGTACATCCACAAGTATGAAGGTCAGTTGAACTGTGGTATACTGAGTGGTGACACAGCACTACTGTAGCTGCTAGCTACATAGCTAACAGTGCTTAGATAACCACTTCATTGATTATTACTAGCTTTACTGAACATCCAGTATTTCACTGGTTCGACTGTTTATTGTTAGATGTGAGATTATGACTTTGTATAAAATAACACTGACTTCAAACGTGTATAGTAACTAACACTTAAATCACAGTTCAGTCAAAACTGCACCAGGAGTTACTGAGTCCTACCCCCCCTCTCTCTCTCTCGCTCTTGTTTGTATTTGTAACTCTCTCAGTAGTATTTGATTAAAGAGCGATAGACAACAGGATCTGCAGTGACTCACTTGTGTCCTGTGTTGACCTCTGACCCCAGACCTTCTCCCCCACCCTCACCCATCTGATGAATGGACCTGCCCCCCCCCACTCCTTCATCTACCAATTGACGTTCATCTATAGTCTGTCCTCAAGATTTCTGCTGTTTTTCCTACTGGGTTTTGAAGGGTTTTTTTCTGCAGAAAAGGAGGAGCTAAGGACAGGGGGAGGGGCTAAGTACAGGGGATGCTTGGGACTTTATCTATTTCTGTGGTTGATTGTTTTTTTTTTGTAAAACCCCATGAGGCGACATTGTTGTGATTTATGGCTCTATAAATATAATTGAATTGACTTGAATTATCAAAAAACTGAAGTATTCGACCGGAAATGCTCAAGTTCATCCTGGACACGACTAGAACCAGACGACAAAGAGTGCAAAGAGTCGATTAAATCAACTATTATAAATAAAACGGGGTGTAAAATGAAAAGTTCATGAAGTTTATTTAGTTCCTCAGCACTCTAGCCCCTCCCCTCACCTGTGATGCGGTCAGGGATGTAGACGGGGCTGGGGTTGGACAGGCGGGCGGGCAGGGTCATACTCTGCAGGGCGGGGGTGCTGGGTTTGTCCTGGTTCTGGCCTTTGTCCGTCTGGGTGCAGCTGTCCCTGCTGCCCGTCTTAGAATGCCCCGTCCCCATGGGGGTGGAGCTAAGAACTGGAGACGGAGATGAGGAAATAGACTCCGCCCTCAGAGAGTCGGTCCGGAACTCTGGACCCAGAAGAACTCCTGTAGGAGAAATGAGGAGGTGGACGTGAAGGACAGATGATTGAACAGAACAGGAAGTGACCTGAACAGAACAGGAAGTGATGTCATTACCTAAACTTCCCTTCCAGCTGCCGTCCTTTCTCTCCTCTGTGATGGGTGAGCTGCTGAGCCCCAGACTGTGCGACAGGAGTCCAGACGCCGTTGAGCCGGTGTTGGAGATGGACATGAGGGACTTGGAGGGTCTCATGGCGGAGGGGGCGTCGGCCTTCAGCGCCTCCTTCCTAGAGCGCTGGTGCAGAACTTTTATCATGGCGTCCTTTTCTATGATCTGAGCGTGGAGGTTCTTTATTCTGAGAGAGCCGAGGACACAGAGAGAGAGAGCCGATGAGACAAAGAGCCGATGAGACAGACAGAGAGAAGAGGAGACAGAAAGAGAGTTGACGAGGCAGAGAGAGCTGATGAGAGAGAAATAAGATAAAGAGCCAATGAAAGACATAAGAGGAGAGAGAAAATAGGAGAGTAGATAAAAGAGAGGAGAGAGAGAAAAGAGGAGAGAGCCTATGAAAGAGAGAGCTGATGAGAGAGAGAAGAGAGAGAGCCAATGACAAAGACAGAAGATTAGAGAGAGCTGATGAGAAAAAGAGAAGATAAGAGAGAGAAGAGAAAGCTGATGGTGAGTTCACATATGTGACCCGCCACCACGAAACCAGGCATAAGTGGCGCTGAGCCGTTCAGAGCTACAGCCAAATTTAGGCTGGAAGGTGATTTGTTATTAGTGTTTACACCTTATCAAAAAACGGTACCTTAACACCTCTATGTTCACTTCCTGTGGTCATTACATTGAAATCCAATCAATAAAGGTGTTTATTGAGTCAATTATTTAAGCGGTGACAAAAGTTCAGGTATTGCTGAGCAAAGACAAAGACGACTTCCACCTCTTTTCGCCGAACAAAACGATCTCCGTTCCGTGGGTAAACACCCAAGTGTTTGGTACGAGGTAAAAGCTTATATTGAATGTTCTGTCCAATGGTGTAAGCCAAATGATTATAATACGTCACACTTCTGTCCTATTATTATAATATATAAAACTTCTGTGACATGTCCATCAGAGTGTCCTTTAACATCTGTGAATATTTTTTGTCAATCGGATACGAATTATTATGCGTTGCTAAGGACTTCCTACCCCAAAACAGTCCAAAACTTTAACGGACAATATCTAAAAATATGCAAATTGTAAAATATGTCCAAATGTGGATATTAAAATGACCATAACTTTGGTTCTACTTGTGATAGAAACATCATTTTTTCACCATCTTAAACCTTAGTTTCCACTCTACCAAGATACACACATAACTCTGTTTGGATTTACACACACTTATGCCTGGTTTACTGGTGGTGGGTCACATATATATATATATATATATATATATATATATATATATATATATATATATATATATATATATATATATATATATATATATATATATATATATATATATATATATATATATATATATATATATATAAAAATGTTCCTCTCGCCCCACGTGGGCGGTGTCTCCTTCAGACTCGGGTCCTCTACCAGAGGCCCCTCCCACCTGGGTGGTGTCTCCTTCAGACTCGGGTCCTCTACCAGAGGCCCCTCCCACCTGGGCGGTGTCTCCTTCAGACTCAGGTCCTCTACCAGAGGTCTGGGAGCCTGAGGGTTCTGTGCAGGATCTTAGCTGTTCCTAACAATGTTCTCTTTTGGACACAGATCTCTGATGTTGTTCCTGGTATCTGCTGGAGACATTGTCCCAGCTTGGGGGTCACTGCCCCTAGTGCCCCCATCACTACTGGTACCACTGTTGCCTTCACACTCCACATTTTCTCTAACTCCTCTTTCAGCCCTTGGTATTTCTCTTCTCTTCTCATGTTCTTTCTTTCTCATGTTGCTATCACTGGGGACTGCTACATCTATCACCACCACTGTCTTCTCATGTTTATCCACCACCACTATGTCAGGCTGATTGGCCATCACCATCTTGTCAGTCTGGATCTGGAAGTCCCACAGGATCTTGGCCTGTTTGTTCTCTGTCACCTTTGGGGGGTTCTCCCATCTTGACCCTTGACCTCCAGTCCATACTCTTTACAGATGTTCCTGTACAGTATGTCCTCTACCTGGTTATGTCTCTCCATGTATGCCTTACCTGCCACCATCTTACACCTGTTGTGATGTGCTGGACTGTTTCAGGGGCTTCTCTACACAGCCTACACCTGGGGTCCTGTCTGATATGGTAGACCCCGGCCTCTATTGCTCTGGTGTTCAGGGCTTGTTCTTGTGCAGCCATGAGTAGTTTCTCTGTGCTGTCCTTTAGTCCAGCCTTTTCCAGACACTGGTATGTCTTTTCCATATCAGCCACTTGGCTCCATATCCCAGCTGTCCACAGCTGGGATATGGAAAATACATACATATATATATACATATATATATATATATATATATATATATATATATATATATATATATATATATATATATATATATATATATAGATATATATACCGTAATTTCCGGACTATAGAGCGCACCTGATTATTAGCCGCACCCACCTCATTCTAAGAGGAAAACCGATTTTGTACATACACAAGCCGCACCTGTATATAAGCCGCATGTGCCCACATTAAAACATGTAACACAAACACAAAATTAACCCAAACCCGACTTCAAGTCCCGCGAATGAAACTAAATGTCCTTCTTTAACTCTTGTGCGGTCCTTCGTAAAAGACACACTGGCTGTGTCCTACAATCGGGTCTTAAAAACCCAGATTCCAAAGTTCAGTTCCATAGACTCATCACCCCACCCCCCAAGGATATATTACTGTTTTCAGTAGTAAGCAATGGCATCCTACAGTACGTATAAAAAGGTACATTTGTGAACCACCGGGTCTCTTTGACCCGAAGGACCGCACAAGGGTTAAAGTCCACAGTCCAAAAATCACAGCCGGCAAAATGAACGGAAAATGATACTTAAGGTTTGATGCAGGCCTGCAGAGTCCGGGTCCCGTTGAAAGTAATCCAAGGAAAAAAAAGTGTATATTTCCAAAGGTAAGGGAGGGAAAAATGTCCGCCGCATCCACAAACAGGTGGCTGGTCGCCGCATCCACAAACAGGTGGCTGGTCGCCGCATCCACAAACAGGTGGCTGGTCGCCGCCTCGCCTCATCTATCGCAGAGTCAGTGATAACTTTAATCTTTGGCAGAGAGTTCAGGTCAAACTCCTCCGTGCCAACGTGCAAAAATAATCCACAGGGTCTGGTCGAGCCTCTGTCTTCTCTCACACACCGCCGCGGGTTTTTCTTTAAGCAACTTTTTACCCCCTGTACACCTGTCCGTCAACTTTACCGCTCCCACTTAAACCCGTCACCCGGCGTTTGTTCCGCCCCTCCTTTTTCATTCAGTCTTCCTCGACGCATATATTCCACCGGTCTAAATCTGACCTTTTCTACTCGAGCGCCTCTGGCGGCCGTTAGGAAAATTACATAAATTGGCCGCATCACTGAAAAAGCCGCAAGGTTGAAAGATTAGGAAAAAAGTAGCGGCTTGTAATCCGGAATTTACGGCATATATATATATATATATATGTCAAAGAAGATGAATATTGCAACATGGAACGTAAGAACAATGTTAGATAATAATAATCGACCCGAACGTAGGACAGCCCTGATAGCAAGAGAACTAAATTCCCTTGGCATTGAGATTGCAGCCCTTCAGGAAACACGCCTTGAAGCTCAGGGACAGTGCCAAGAAGCGGGGTACACTTTCTTCTGGGTTGGTAAGACCACAGCGCCAAGAGAAGCTGAAGTTGCCTTCACAATCCACAATACAATTGCCAAGAAACTACCATTCCTACCCACATTGATTTCACCTAGACTTATGTCCGTAAGGGTGCCTATTAAGAAAGGACGTTAGTTAACCCTTGTAAACGTATACACACCAACGATGACATACACCGTTGAGGAAAAGGAAACATTCTACCAAGAAGTCACCCATCTAATCCTCAAGGTTCCCAAAGAAGACAAGCTTATAGTTTTAGGTGATTTCGATGCTGGAGTTGGAACTGATTGGGAAACATACCTGGATGTCTTAGGAAAATTTGGAAAGAACAAAAATAACTCTAACGGTGATCTGCTCCTAAACTTCTGTGCACAACTTGAGCTGAGCAATACCAACACATTTTTCTACCAACCTGACAAGAATTACTTCACCTGAAAGCACCCCCGCTCAGGTCACTTCCATCTGCTTGACTATGCCATTACCAGAAAGTCTGATTTGACAGGTGTATTATGCACAAAAGCAATGCGTGGACCAGAGTGCTCTACTGACCACTACCTTGTGAGGAGCCAACTTAGAATGAAGATTACTTTACCTTGTAGAAAGACTGCTGCAAGTGCTAAACTAAAGAAACTAGACACTAACAAGCTGCTTGACACAAAAAGTTGTTATGAGCTGTCAAAAGCAATAGAAGTTGTTCTAGAGAAGATCCATCTGGCTGGAGAATTAGATATAGAACAGCACTGGAAAGCCCTGAAGGAAACTGTTTATACTACAAGTATGATAACACTAGGACAACCTGATAGAAAGACTCCAGACTGGTCCTGTGAACATGATCGTGAAATTGAGAGGCATATTAGACACTTGCGGGAGAATTCTGAAAGGAGCAAGAGTGCATTTGCAGAAATCAGGGCCAAGGTTCAGAGAGAGCTGAGAAAGATAAAGAACAATTGGTGGCAAATGAAAGCAGCGGAACTGCAGAGCATGGCTGATAACCATAACTATCACAGACTGTTTGCCGGCCTGAAGTCCATCTATGGCCCGAAAAGCAATGCTTTTTCCCCAGTTAGATCAACAGATGGCAATACGCTACTCACTGATCTCCAAGATATCAAATGCAGATGGAAGGAGCACTTTAATAATTTGCAAAACCAAGAAGGTTTGGCACAGTCCAATGCATGCCATCATCTGAAAACTAGGCCTAGAAAGGAACAATTGTGCAGTGTATTCAGTATGGAAGAGCTCAAACGCGCTCTTAAATCAAGCGGTAAAGCACCTGGGCTTGATGGTATTCCAGCAGAGATCCTGAAACAAGGTGGTGAGAAGCTGTATGAAGCCCTGCTAGAACTATTCAATAGATGTTTGCTCTCTGGTACTGTACCTCAAGACTTTCGTGATGCCTTAATTGTTACCATCTATAAGAAAAAGGGGCGACCACGCAGATTGCGGAAACCATCTGGGTATATCACTATTGGCCATAGTGGGCAAAGTTTTTGCAAAGACTGTCCTGAACAGATTAAAGATGATCGGTGAAGAAGTACTTCCTGAATCTCAGTGTGGTTTCCGGGCTGGTCGCTGCACCTCAGGCATGATTTTTACTCTGAGACAGCTGCAAGAGAAGTCAGTAGAGCAGCACCAACCATTATATATAATTTTTGTAGACTTTTCGCAGGCTTTCGATACAGTTAACCGCACAACTCTATGGAAGGTCCTAGAAACTTATGGATGCCCAGACAGGTTAGTCAACATCATCAAACAATTTCATGATGGAATGAGGGCTCAGGTCTCAGTTGGTGGTGAGACCAGTGACACCTTCCCGGTCAACCATGGTGTGAAGCAAGGTTGCATACTGGCCCAAACTCTTTTCTCCCTCTATCTTACAGCTGTATTGGATACTATGAAAGAAGGCCTAGACAAGGGAGTTTATGTCCGCATAAGAACAGATGGAAAACTTTTCAACCTTGCCTGGTGCCGTGCCCACAGGAAAACATGGGAAATATCCATCAGAGAACTACTCTACGCAGATGACTCAGCCCTTGTAGCTAGTAATGCAGCCGGTATGCAGGAGATTGTGGATTGTTTTTCCTCTGCAGCTGAAATGTTTGGACTAAAGATTAATATCTCTAAGACCGAGTTACTTTTTTAGCCTCCTGCACTAGCCATTGAACTTCCAGTACCATTACAAATACAAACTCTGCTGACCTAGAAGTGGAACGAAGAATTATGTCTGCCACTAAGGCCTATGGAGTGTTACAAAAAAGACTCTGGAGTTGCCATGACATCAGCACTAAAACCAAAGTGAAAGTATACAGAGCTGCAGTACTTCCCTGTCTGCTCTATTCCATTGAATGCACTACTCTTTATCACAGTATCATATGAAGCGAGCAGGCATCCCACACGATAACTGGGAAGCCGAGGCCCTCCAGAAAACCAAATGGCGTTGAACATTGAGGAAAGCCCTGTCAGCTGTAAAAGATCAACGTGAGCTTGAATACCAACAGGCGCACGACCAGCGACACACAGTAGCTGTCTCCAGCAATCATCAATGTGTGAAATGTCAATGATTTTGCAGATCCCGTGGAGTTCTTACAGCCCACATGAGAGCCTGTCTACTATAGGTCTCTCACAACTCAACACAAGACTGTCATCTTCGATACAAAGGACAGCCATAGACATAGACATATATATATACATATATATATATATATATATATATATATATAGTTTGTTCTGTTGTTATCTGGTCCTGCTCCTGGTCATATCTATCCTGTACCTGCTCTCCATGTCCAAGCAGCGGCGGTTGGCCATCAGAATCTCTTCCTCCTCCTTCTGGATTCGCGCCTCCACAGATGTGTCGTAGCTGCTGCTGGGGGAGTGGCTTATGGTCGCCACCGCCGATGTGTCCCTGCAAAACAGGAAGTGACACTTTCAGAATAAAGGCAGCAGCAGAGGAAGTGGTTTCAGCCCAGTTTGACCTTTGGTTGATGTGAAAAACAACTGTAACTGTAAACTGTAAACTAACTGTAAACTGTAACTGTAAACTGTAACTGTAAATTAACTGTCAACTGTAAAGTAACTGTAAACTGTAACTGTAAAGTAACTGTAAACTGTAACTGTAAAGTAACTGTAAACTGTAACTGTAAACTAACTGTAAACTGTAACTGTAAACTAACTGTAAACTGTGAACTAACTGTCAACTGTAACTGTAAACTGTAACTGTAAAGTAACTGTCAACTGTAAACTAACTGTAAACTGAAAACTAACTGTAAACTGTAACTGTAAAGTAACTGTCAACTGTAACTGTAAACTGTAAACTAACTGTAAACTGAAAACTAACTGTCAACTGTAACTGTAAACTAACTGTCAACTGTAACTGTAAACTAACTGTAAACTGTAACTGTAAAGTAACTGTAAACTGTTAACTAACTGTCAACTGTAACTGTAAACTGTAACTGTAAAGTAACTGTCAACTGTAACTGTAAACTGTAAACTAACTGTAAACTGCAACTGTAAACTGCAACTGTAAACTAACTGTAAACTGTAACTGGAAACTAACTGTAACTGTAAGTGGTTGTGTAAACCCTTCTGTCAGGTGTGGTATACCTCTGTGTGGCCACAGATGCAGCAGCGTCCAGAGCAAACTGCCTCATCACGCTCTCCTCCAGGTACTTCTGCTCCCACTTGGTCATGTCTGCCTCCAGCGCCAGGATTCGCTCCTCCTTCTCCCTCAGGTGTTCCATCAGCGCCGTGGCGTTGTATTCAGATGGGATGGTTCCACTGCTCTGAGCACCGCCCTGACGCTGTAACACACCAACACTTCTGCTGTTACACAAACATTCACTTCTGCTGTTACACTAACATTCACTTCTGCTGTTATAATAACATTCACTTCTGCTGTTACACTAACATTCACTTCTGCTGTTACACTAACATTCACTTCTGCTGTTACACTAACATTCACTTCTGCTGTTATAATAACATTCACTTCTGCTGTTACACAAACATTCACTTCTGCTGTTACACTAACATTCACTTCTGCTGTTACACTAACATTCACTTCTGCTGTTACACTAACATTCACTTCTGCTGTTATAATAACATTCACTTCTGCTGTTACACTAACATTCACTTCTGCTGTTTCACTAACATTCACTTCTGCTGTTACACTAACATTCACTTCTGCTGTTACACTAACATTCACTTCTGCTGTTATAATAACATTCACTTCTGCTGTTACACTAACATTCACTTCTGCTGTTACACTAACATTCACTTCTGCTGTTACACTAACATTCACTTCTGCTGTTTCACTAACATTCACTTCTGCTGTTTCACTAACATTCACTTCTGCTGTTACACTAACATTCACTTCTGCTGTTACACTAACATTCACTTCTGCTGTTTCACTAACATTCACTTCTGCTGTTACGCTAACATTCACTTCTGCTGTTACGCTAACATTCACTTCTGCTGTTACGCTAACATTCACTTCTGCTGTTACGCTAACATTCACTTCTGCTGTTACGCTAACATTCACTTCTGCTGTTACGCTAACATTCACTTCTGCTGTTACGCTAACATTCACTTCTGCTGTTACGCTAACATTCACTTCTGCTGTTTCGCTAACATTCACTTCTGCTGTTACGCTAACATTCACTTCTGCTGTTTCGCTAACATTCACTTCTGCTGTTACACTAACATTCACTTCTGCTGTTACACTAACATTCACTTCTGCTGTTACACTAACATTCACTTCTGCTGTTACACTAACATTCACTTCTGCTGTTAAACTAACATTCACTTCTGCTGTTACACTAACATTCACTTCTGCTGTTACACTAACATTCACTTCTGCTGTTACACTAACATTCACTTCTGCTGTTATAATAACATTCACTTCTGCTGTTACACTAACATTCACTTCTGCTGTTACACTAACATTCACTTCTGCTGTTACAATAACATTCACTTCTGCTGTTACAATAACATTCACTTCTGCTGTTACACTAACATTCACTTCTGCTGTTACAATAACATTCACTTCTGCTGTTACAATAACATTCACTTCTGCTGTTATAATAACATTCACTTCTGCTGTTACACTAACATTCACTTCTGCTGTTACACTAACATTCACTTCTGCTGTTTGACTAACATTCACTTCTGCTGTTTCACTAACATTCACTTCTGCTGTTTCACTAACATTCACTTCTGCTGTTATAATAACATTCACTTCTGCTGTTTCACTAACATTCACTTCTGCTGTTACACTAACATTCACTTCTGCTGTTACACTAACATTCACTTCTGCTGTTACACTAACATTCACTTCTGCTGTTACACTAACATTCACTTCTGCTGTTTCACTAACATTCACTTCTGCTGTTACACTAACATTCACTTCTGCTGTTACACTAACATTCACTTCTGCTGTTACACTAACATTCACTTCTGCTGTTTCACTAACATTCACTTCTGCTGTTTCACTAACATTCACTTCTGCTGTTACACTAACATTCACTTCTGCTGTTACACTAACATTCACTTCTGCTGTTACACTAACATTCACTTCTGCTGTTTCACTAACATTCACTTCTGCTGTTTCACTAACATTCACTTCTGCTGTTTGACTAACATTCACTTCTGCTGTTTCACTAACATTCACTTCTGCTGTTTCACTAACATTCACTTCTGCTGTTTCACTAACATTCACTTCTGCTGTTTCACTAACATTCACTTCTGCTGTTTCACTAACATTCACTTCTGCTGTTACACTAACATTCACTTCTGCTGTTATAATAACATTCACTTCTGCTGTTTCACTAACATTCACTTCTGCTGTTACACTAACATTCACTTCTGCTGTTATAATAACATTCACTTCTGCTGTTTCACTAACATTCACTTCTGCTGTTACACTAACATTCACTTCTGCTGTTATAATAACATTCACTTCTGCTGTTACACTAACATTCACTTCTGCTGTTTCACTAACATTCACTTCTGCTGTTTCACTAACATTCACTTCTGCTGTTCCACTAACATTCACTTCTGCTGTTTCACTAACATTCACTTCTGCTGTTTCACTAACATTCACTTCTGCTGTTATAATAACATTCACTTCTGCTGTTTCACTAACATTCACTTCTGCTGTTACACTAACATTCACTTCTGCTGTTTGACTAACATTCACTTCTGCTGTTTCACTAACATTCACTTCTGCTGTTATAATAACATTCACTTCTGCTGTTTCACTAACATTCACTTCTGCTGTTACACTAACATTCACTTCTGCTGTTTGACTAACATTCACTTCTGCTGTTTCACTAACATTCACTTCTGCTGTTTCACTAACATTCACTTCTGCTGTTATAATAACATTCACTTCTGCTGTTTCACTAACATTCACTTCTGCTGTTACACTAACATTCACTTCTGCTGTTACACTAACATTCACTTCTGCTGTTACACTAACATTCACTTCTGCTGTTACACTAACATTCACTTCTGCTGTTTCACTAACATTCACTTCTGCTGTTACACTAACATTCACTTCTGCTGTTACACTAACATTCACTTCTGCTGTTTCACTAACATTCACTTCTGCTGTTACACTAACATTCACTTCTGCTGTTACACTAACATTCACTTCTGCTGTTACACTAACATTCACTTCTGCTGTTTCACTAACATTCACTTCTGCTGTTTCACTAACATTCACTTCTGCTGTTTCACTAACATTCACTTCTGCTGTTTCACTAACATTCACTTCTGCTGTTTCACTAACATTCACTTCTGCTGTTTCACTAACATTCACTTCTGCTGTTTCACTAACATTCACTTCTGCTGTTTCACTAACATTCACTTCTGCTGTTTCACTAACATTCACTTCTGCTGTTACACTAACATTCACTTCTGCTGTTATAATAACATTCACTTCTGCTGTTTCACTAACATTCACTTCTGCTGTTACACTAACATTCACTTCTGCTGTTACACTAACATTCACTTCTGCTGTTTCACTAACATTCACTTCTGCTGTTATAATAACATTCACTTCTGCTGTTTCACTAACATTCACTTCTGCTGTTTCACTAACATTCACTTCTGCTGTTATAATAACATTCACTTCTGCTGTTTCACTAACATTCACTTCTGCTGTTTTACTAACATTCACTTCTGCTGTTATAATAACATTCACTTCTGCTGTTTCACTAACATTCACTTCTGCTGTTACAATAACATTCACTTCTGCTGTTACAATAACATTCACTTCTGCTGTTATAATAACATTCACTTCTGCTGTTACACTAACATTCACTTCTGCTGTTACACTAACATTCACTTCTGCTGTTTCACTAACATTCACTTCTGCTGTTTCACTAACATTCACTTCTGCTGTTACACTAACATTCACTTCTGCTGTTACAATAACATTCACTTCTGCTGTTACACTAACATTCACTTCTGCTGTTACACTAACATTCACTTCTGCTGTTTCACTAACATTCACTTCTGCTGTTATAATAACATTCACTTCTGCTGTTTCACTAACATTCACTTCTGCTGTTATAATAACATTCACTTCTGCTGTTTCACTAACATTCACTTCTGCTGTTTCACTAACATTCACTTCTGCTGTTACAATAACATTCACTTCTGCTGTTTCACTAACATTCACTTCTGCTGTTACACTAACATTCACTTCTGCTGTTACACTAACATTCACTTCTGCTGTTTCACTAACATTCACTTCTGCTGTTTCACTAACATTCACTTCTGCTGTTATAATAACATTCACTTCTGCTGTTTCACTAACATTCACTTCTGCTGTTTCACTAACATTCACTTCTGCTGTTACACTAACATTCACTTCTGCTGTTTGACTAACATTCACTTCTGCTGTTTCACTAACATTCACTTCTGCTGTTTCACTAACATTCACTTCTGCTGTTATAATAACATTCACTTCTGCTGTTTCACTAACATTCACTTCTGCTGTTACACTAACATTCACTTCTGCTGTTACACTAACATTCACTTCTGCTGTTACACTAACATTCACTTCTGCTGTTACACTAACATTCACTTCTGCTGTTTCACTAACATTCACTTCTGCTGTTACACTAACATTCACTTCTGCTGTTACACTAACATTCACTTCTGCTGTTACACTAACATTCACTTCTGCTGTTTCACTAACATTCACTTCTGCTGTTTCACTAACATTCACTTCTGCTGTTACACTAACATTCACTTCTGCTGTTACACTAACATTCACTTCTGCTGTTACACTAACATTCACTTCTGCTGTTTCACTAACATTCACTTCTGCTGTTTCACTAACATTCACTTCTGCTGTTTCACTAACATTCACTTCTGCTGTTTCACTAACATTCACTTCTGCTGTTTCACTAACATTCACTTCTGCTGTTTCACTAACATTCACTTCTGCTGTTTCACTAACATTCACTTCTGCTGTTTCACTAACATTCACTTCTGCTGTTACACTAACATTCACTTCTGCTGTTTCACTAACATTCACTTCTGCTGTTACACTAACATTCACTTCTGCTGTTACACTAACATTCACTTCTGCTGTTACACTAACATTCACTTCTGCTGTTATAATAACATTCACTTCTGCTGTTTCACTAACATTCACTTCTGCTGTTACACTAACATTCACTTCTGCTGTTACACTAACATTCACTTCTGCTGTTACACTAACATTCACTTCTGCTGTTTCACTAACATTCACTTCTGCTGTTTCACTAACATTCACTTCTGCTGTTACACTAACATTCACTTCTGCTGTTACACTAACATTCACTTCTGCTGTTACACTAACATTCACTTCTGCTGTTTCACTAACATTCACTTCTGCTGTTCCACTAACATTCACTTCTGCTGTTTCACTAACATTCACTTCTGCTGTTATAATAACATTCACTTCTGCTGTTTCACTAACATTCACTTCTGCTGTTATAATAACATTCACTTCTGCTGTTTCACTAACATTCACTTCTGCTGTTATAATAACATTCACTTCTGCTGTTACACTAACATTCACTTCTGCTGTTACACTAACATTCACTTCTGCTGTTTCACTAACATTCACTTCTGCTGTTTCACTAACATTCACTTCTGCTGTTACACTAACATTCACTTCTGCTGTTTCACTAACATTCACTTCTGCTGTTTCACTAACATTCACTTCTGCTGTTACACTAACATTCACTTCTGCTGTTTCACTAACATTCACTTCTGCTGTTTCACTAACATTCACTTCTGCTGTTTCACTAACATTCACTTCTGCTGTTTCACTAACATTCACTTCTGCTGTTTCACTAACATTCACTTCTGCTGTTTCACTAACATTCACTTCTGCTGTTTCACTAACATTCACTTCTGCTGTTTCACTAACATTCACTTCTGCTGTTTCACTAACATTCACTTCTGCTGTTTCACTAACATTCACTTCTGCTGTTACACTAACATTCACTTCTGCTGTTATAATAACATTCACTTCTGCTGTTTCACTAACATTCACTTCTGCTGTTACACTAACATTCACTTCTGCTGTTATAATAACATTCACTTCTGCTGTTTCACTAACATTCACTTCTGCTGTTTTACTAACATTCACTTCTGCTGTTATAATAACATTCACTTCTGCTGTTTCACTAACATTCACTTCTGCTGTTACAATAACATTCACTTCTGCTGTTACAATAACATTCACTTCTGCTGTTATAATAACATTCACTTCTGCTGTTACACTAACATTCACTTCTGCTGTTACACTAACATTCACTTCTGCTGTTTCACTAACATTCACTTCTGCTGTTTCACTAACATTCACTTCTGCTGTTACACTAACATTCACTTCTGCTGTTACAATAACATTCACTTCTGCTGTTACACTAACATTCACTTCTGCTGTTACACTAACATTCACTTCTGCTGTTATAATAACATTCACTTCTGCTGTTTCACTAACATTCACTTCTGCTGTTATAATAACATTCACTTCTGCTGTTTCACTAACATTCACTTCTGCTGTTTCACTAACATTCACTTCTGCTGTTACAATAACATTCACTTCTGCTGTTTCACTAACATTCACTTCTGCTGTTACACTAACATTCACTTCTGCTGTTACAATAACATTCACTTCTGCTGTTTCACTAACATTCACTTCTGCTGTTTCACTAACATTCACTTCTGCTGTTTCACTAACATTCACTTCTGCTGTTTCACTAACATTCACTTCTGCTGTTTCACTAACATTCACTTCTGCTGTTACACTAACATTCACTTCTGCTGTTACACTAACATTCACTTCTGCTGTTTCACTAACATTCACTGCTGCTGTTACACTAACATTCACTTCTGCTGTTTCACTAACATTCACTTCTGCTGTTACACTAACATTCACTTCTGCTGTTTCACTAACATTCACTTCTGCTGTTTCACTAACATTCACTTCTGCTGTTACACTAACATTCACTTCTGCTGTTACACTAACATTCACTTCTGCTGTTTCACTAACATTCACTTCTGCTGTTACACTAACATTCACTTCTGCTGTTACACTAACATTCACTTCTGCTGTTTCACTAACATTCACTTCTGCTGTTACACTAACATTCACTTCTGCTGTTACACTAACATTCACTTCTGCTGTTACACTAACATTCACTTCTGCTGTTTCACTAACATTCACTTCTGCTGTTACACTAACATTCACTTCTGCTGTTTCACTAACATTCACTTCTGCTGTTTCACTAACATTCACTTCTGCTGTTACACTAACATTCACTGATTTATAAATGATCCACAAATGACCATTTATTTTTAACTAACCTGCCAGCAACTCAGACCACAAGAAACCTTTGACCTTACTCACATACATTTATTTCTGTTACATTGTTTGTTAGTTAATATGTTTATAAATATGTTTTTTCTGCTTCATCATTCAAAAGTTTTCAACGCTAACGCAGCATCTAAACCAGGGGTCGACAACCTGTAACACCCAAAGACACATTTGAACCATTCGGTTCCTGGGGGGTGGGGCTTTTACTACGGTGTCAGTTCCTGGGGCGGGCCTGTTACTATGTCACTGGTTCCTAGGGGGCGGGGCTTTACCTGCTGCATGCGTAGTGACTCCAGTTCTCGCTCCAGTCTGGTTCTCAGTCGATGTTCCAGCTGTTCACGTTTTTCACAGGCGGCCTGAAGCTGAGCTAAAGCCTGCTGCATCCGCTCCACCTTTTCTACATACACCTGCTTCTTCTTTAACTGTCGGACAGAGGAGGAGGAGTTAGAGGAGGACGTCCCCAGTGGGCTTATCTATGGGCTTGCTCCTCTGCGGTGGGCGGAGCTTACCTCCTCCTCCAGCTTCACCACCTTGGCCTGGGCGTTGTTGAGCGCTTGGTCACGGATCTCGATGTGTCTCCTCTGGTCGTCAGCGGTGGAGCGAAGGGCATTCAGCTCCATCTCCAGTTTCTCCTTCTCCCGCAGCGTCTCCTTATCTGAAGAACAAACACATGTGGAAACGGTTTAGTCTAAAATATATTAGAATGTCAGGACACCACACAGGTGATAACATTTACTAACACTTTAAAGACAGTAATGACATAAAGGACAATCTGTAAAAAATATGACAGGATGTGCAGACACACTGAAAAAAGTTAAATATTGAATCACCTTAAACCCATGGTTCTCAAACTGGGGTCCGTGGACCCCTAGGGGGACGTGGCGCATGTCCAGGGGGTACATGAAATTATTCACGTTTTTTTTGTTTATTTTGCTGTTTTATTTTGAAATGCAGAAGTTTTATTTTGTAGCGAGCGGGCGGAAGTAACAGCGCTGTTTGACGCCAGCTTGACTAAATTGAGACGGAGCGAGTCACAGGCTATTTTTAGCCACCCTGCAGCGAACATGGATCGATTTTTGTGTCCGCCAAGTTCCTCAAGAAGTGGTAAAAGAAATGACAATGAAAATGACAATGACAAAAACAAACGCCCTAACCCTAAAAAGAGAAAGTACATTGATAGTTATATTGAGTTTGACAAGATCATCCCTCTCATTAAGTCTCTGTCTGTCTGTCTGTCTGTCTGTCTGTCTGTCTGTCTGTCACACACACGGTTTTGTGTGTCTTTTGTTCCGTTTATTATTTTAAAATTATTTAAAATTGTTGTTTCTGAAGTGTTCATTTATATTATAATACCTGAAAATGTGGCTGGTTTGCACAAAAGCACTATTAAAAAAGGTTATCATTGTTTCATAATAATCATTGTTGAAGTGGTTTTTTATCATTTTCAGTATCGCGAGGATGAGGGGGGACATGGAAAAATGTCACCCCTCCAAGGGGGACCTGGGCCAAAAAAGTTTGACAACCCCTGGTTTAAACAATAGGTCACACATAAAAACACTGAGTGAAGTGAATCTAATTAAATAAAAAAAAAAAACCCTATGCATTTTAATTTGGTTCGCCCATGTGTGACCATGAAATGTCAAAATTGAAGAATGTTTTACTTTTGTCAGTGTATGGTGTTTGTCTTTAAAAGTCATTAGTGGGTGCTGTGTTCCTTCTGTGAAGTGTGAAAACTGAGGGGCACTTCAAAATTCAATAAAATAAAAGCAAGAACAAATACTAAAGGAAAATGCACTTTAGTCAAAGGGGTAAATAATGAGGGATAATGAGCTAAAAACAATAAACTCTATGAATATATTCCAAAAATTATACAAAACAATTGTCATTGATAAATACAGTGGTACCTTTACTTACAAAATTAATTTGTTCCTACCGTGAATTTTGTGTAAATAGAGTCAGTGTAAAAGGACTGACTGGTTCCAAGGCCCCAAATACTACCCCCTAAACCCTTTAAAAATGATAAAACTAAACATATTTAGTATGAAATGTCTTTAAAGCATGGGCGTAAAATTGCATAATACACAAAAATACAGGAAAAGACACAAACTCTATAAAATATGGAAATAAAAAGGACATGTTCATAGTAATATTTGAATAAGAAATGACATGACATTTGGGAAACAAAAGGTTCATATATTTTCCAGACTATAAGGTTCATTTACTACAAAACCCACAGTGTGTCTTATACTGTAAATGCATTAATTGTGGTGGTGGGTTAGTGACTGGGAACTTTTTATCTCAGAATTTTGACATTTTCTTCTCACAAATGTTCCTTTTTTTTCTCATAATTTTGAGTCGTATTTTCCATGGAAAAGGTGTGAATGGTTCCAAGCCCTTTTTTTTAAATTGAAAAACTAAAGAACAAATTAACGAACGGATTTTAAACCTTTTTGGTCAAGTAGTATAATGCTCATATGTGCAAATGTGTTTTACCAGCCTTGTGCTTTCTGTTTGTTCTGTACTATGACCCAAATAAAAACATCAACTCTAAAAAAACCTGCATTATCACATCAGCTAACACGCACATCAATGCCTTCTTCTGCGTCTGTCAGTTTGACTTTGATTCATTTCAGTCTTTTCTCCCCAAACACCAAGGTTTGAATCCACACTCATACTAGTGCACTCTGCCCTAACCCCAGCAGGTGGTGCTGTTGTCCTATCACAACTATCAACTGAACACTATGGAACACCCTTTAGACATGATGAGTCTAGGACTAACACTGACCCTGGTCTGACTAGGACTAACACTGACCCTGGTGTGACTAGGACTGACGCTGACCCTGGTCTGACTAGGACTAACACTGACCCTATAGGGGTCTCTTCACAATAACATGGCCTTGTTAAGGCCATGTTAGGGTTAGATTTTCTACAGTAAAACTGTTAGTGTCATGAGACATGGAAACCAGTGTGTGTGTGTGTGTGTGTGTGTGTGTGTGTGTGTGTGTGTGTGTGTGTGTGTGTGTGTGTGTGTGTGTGTGTGTTACTCACTCTGTGTCAGCAGTTGTGCGATGGTCTTGCGGTTGTCCTCAGAACCTTCACACTCTTTAGCAGCTAGCTGCTTATTGGCTGTTTCCATTCGCTCTGTAACACACACACACACACACACACACACACACACACACACACACACCACTAGTAATTGACAGATAAGAGTTTTTGAGTTGTTTTTTTCCTAACCATAAATGAAAATAACAATTATCTGAAAATGTTGATGTTTTATTTCAGAATTTTGTCTTCACTTAATGCACCTTTAGTGTAAAAAATACAGTAGTTATCTTTTTGGCTGTAGAAGTAAACACATGATTTAAGATCAAGACTAAAGAAAATGCTTGAAATTCATACACATGGTTAAAATCAGTGTCTGGGATAATTAATAATTCATGAACAAATGAAAACCACGAAACAGGTTGATGTCTTTCTGAAGAATTTACTTCAATTGTAAACAGGGACAAAGTTAATGACAACATTTAACCTATTATTTATTCATTTATCTGTATGCTTTTTGAATGATTTATTTTTTAATTGAAGAAAATGCTTGAATTTCATGTGTTCAAATCATTAAAACATACCATTTGTCTAATTTTCTTTCTACTAATTTTAAAGATGTACATGAATTTCAAGCATTGTTTTGTGTTGATCTTAAATGTGAGTATGTGAAAACATATAAAAGCACATTCAATTCTTCTACAGTCAAAAAGAAAAGTACTGTGTTTTTCACATGATGAGGTGCATTAAGTGAAGTCAAAATCATGAGATAAAAAGTCTAAATTCCCAGTCACTAAACAGAACCAGAATTAGTCCATATATAAGGCACACTGTGTTTTTGTAGTAAATTACCGTAAATTCCGGACTATAAGCCGCTACTTTTTTCCCAAACTTTCAACCCTGCAGCTTATTCAGTAATTATGTTATTATATTATGTAATTTTTCTAACGGCCGCCAGAGGCGCTCGAGTAGAAAAGGTCAGATTTAGAGCGGTGGAATATATGCGTCGAGGAAGACTGAATGAAAAAGGAGGGGCGGAACAAACGCGGGGTGACGGGTTTAAGTGGGACCGGTAAAGGTGAGGGACAGACAAAAAAAAGGTGTAGAGGGGGTAAAAAGTTGCTTAAAGAAAAACCCGCGGCGGTGTGTGAGAGAAGACAGAGGCTCGACCAGACCCTGTGGATTATTTTTGCACGTTGGCACGGAGGAGTTTGACCTGAACTCTCTGCCAAAGATTAAAGTTATCACTGACTCTGCGATAGATGAGGCGAGGCGGCGACCAGCCACCTGTTTGTGGACGCGGCGGACAATAGTGGATATATATTTTTCCCTCCCTTACCTTTGGAAATATACACTTTTTTTTCCTTGGATTACTTTCAATGGGACCCGGACTCTGCAGGTCTGCATCAAACCTTAAGTATCATTTTCCGTTCATTTTACTGGCTGTGATTTTTGGACTGTGGACTTTAATGAAGGACATTTAGTTTCATTGGCGGGACTTGAAGTCAGGTTTGGGTTAATTTTGTGTTTGTGTTACATGTTTTAATGTGGGCACATGCGGCTTATATACAGGTGCGGCTTGTGTATGTACAAAAATCGGTTTTCCTCTTAAAATGTGGTGGGTGTGGCTTATAATCAGGTGCGCTCTATAGTCCGGAAATTACAGTAAAGTCTTTTCAGTGCTCCTTTTAGTCTGGAAAATAATCTGGAAAATACAGTAATTTTTCTTGACCAGGCTGCGGCGGCCATATTGGATTTGTCCATTTTGAGGTGTTATGGGACATTTTTGAGCCCAGCATAAACAAGATTAGAATTAAACACCTTTAACAACATTATAAACACTGCATGATGAACATGAACAGAAATGATTTCAGGACATTTTCCAAAGTCCTGCCTTAGTCTATTTTGTGTCACATTTTGTCTTTATTTGGCTTTTTGATAAAGCATTAATCACACGTTATCGTCTATATTTAACCTCTGACCCCTGACCCTCACCTCTCAGGTCCCTGTTAAAGTCGTGCAGCCTCCGCACCTCCAGCTCCAGTTTGTTCCTCATGGTTTTCTCCAGACTTTCTCTCTTGGACGAGGACTTGGCCAGGTTTTCGTACGCCTCCGACACCAGCTGGATCTCTGTCTCCAACTGTAGACCAGGACCAGGACCAGAGTTAGATCAGAACCAGGACCAGGGTTAGATTATTTAAAAAAAAAAAAAAAAAAAAAGGCAAAGCTTGTTCTTTCCTGGGTTTAAAGAGGTTAAAATGTCTAACTGTGTTGTGAGTTTTTCTGACAAACAACAAAATATTCTATTCATAAACTGTATGGAAGTGTCACATGGATCTGTGAGCCAATCAGCTCATGGGTCTCTTCTGACTCCAGCTGTTTGTTAAAGGGATATTTGGGTATTTTTCACATGAATTTGTATGGGTTCACCATTGTTACTCTAGTTAGTAAAACGACCAAAAATATTCAGTAAAATGACCAAAAATATTCAGTAAAACTGACAAAAATATTCAGTAAAATGACCAAAAATATTCAGTAAAATGACCAAAAATATTCAGTAAAATGACCAAAAATACCAAAAAATATTCAGTAAAACTGACAAAAATATTCAGTAAATGACCAAAAATATTCAGTAAAATGACCAAAAATATTCAGTAAAATGACAAAAATATTCAGTAAAATGACCAAAAATATTCAGTAAAATGACAAAAATATTCAGTAAAATGACCAAAAATATTCAGTAAAATGACCAAAAATATTCAGTAAAACTGACAAAAATATTCAGTAAAATGACCAAAAATATTCAGTAAAACTGACAAAAATATTCAGTAAAATGACCAAAAATATTCAGTAAAATGACCAAAAATATTCAGTAAAATGACCAAAAGTATTCAGTAAAATGGCCAAAAGTATTCAGTAAAATGACCAAAAATATTCAGTAAAATGACAAAAATATTCAGTAAAATGACCAAAAATATTCAGTAAAATGACAAAAATATTCAGTAAAATGACCAAAAATATTCAGTAAAATGATCAAAAATATTCAGTAAAATGACAAAAATATTCAGTAAAATGACCAAAAATATTCAGTAAAATGACCAAAAATATTCAGTAAAATGACCAAAAATATTCAGTAAAATGACCAAAAATATTCAGTAAAATTATCAAAAATATTCAGTAAAATGACCAAAAATATTCAGTAAAATGACAAAAATATTCAGTAAAATGATCAAAAATATTCAGTAAAATGACCAAAAATATTCAGTAAAATGACAAAAATATTCAGTAAAATGACCAAAAATATTCAGTAAAATGACAAAAATATTCAGTAAAATGACCAAAAATATTCAGTAAAATGATCAAAAATATTCAGTAAAATGATCAAAAATATTCAGTAAAATGACCAAAAATATTCAGTAAAATGACCAAAAATATTCAGTAAAATGACCAAAAATATTCAGTAAAATGACCAAAAATATTCAGTAAAATGACCAAAAATATTCAGTAAAATTATCAAAAATATTCAGTAAAATGACCAAAAATATTCAGTAAAATGACAAAAATATTCAGTAAAATGATCAAAAATATTCAGTAAAATGACCAAAAATATTCAGTAAATGACCAAAAATATTCAGTAAAATGACCAAAAATATTCAGTAAAATGACCAAAAATATTCAGTAAAATGACCAAAAATATTCAGTAAAATGACAAAAATATTCAGTAAAATGACAAAAATATTCAGTAAAATGACCAAAAATATTCAGTAAAATGACAAAAATATTCAGTAAAATGACCAAAAATATTCAGTAAAACTGACAAAAATATTCAGTAAAATGACCAAAAATATTCAGTAAAATGACCAAAAATATTCAGTAAAATGACAAAAATATTCAGTAAAATGACCAAAAATATTGAGGAAAACTGACAAAAATATTCAGTAAAATGACCAAAAATATTCAGTAAAACTGACAAAAATATTCAGTAAAATGACCAAAAATATTCAGTAAAATGACCAAAAATATTCAGTAAAATGACCAAAAATATTCAGTAAAATGACCAAAAGTATTCAGTAAAATGGCCAAAAGTATTCAGTAAAATGACCAAAAATATTCAGTAAAATGACAAAAATATTCAGTAAAATGACCAAAAATATTCAGTAAAATGACAAAAATATTCAGTAAAATGACCAAAAATATTCAGTAAAATTATCAAAAATATTCAGTAAAATTATCAAAAATATTCAGTAAAATGACCAAAAATATTCAGTAAAATGACCAAAAATATTCAGTAAAATGACCAAAAATATTCAGTAAAATGATCAAAAATATTCAGTAAAATGATCAAAAATATTCAGTAAAATGACCAAAAATATTCAGTAAAATGACCAAAAATATTCAGTAAAATGACCAAAAATATTCAGTAAAATGACCAAAAATATTCAGTAAAATTATCAAAAATATTCAGTAAAATGACCAAAAATATTCAGTAAAATGACAAAAATATTCAGTAAAATGATCAAAAATATTCAGTAAAATGACCAAAAATATTCAGTAAATGACCAAAAATATTCAGTAAAATGACCAAAAATATTCAGTAAAATGACCAAAAATATTCAGTAAAATGACCAAAAATATTCAGTAAAATGACAAAAATATTCAGTAAAATGACAAAAATATTCAGTAAAATGACCAAAAATATTCAGTAAAATGACAAAAATATTCAGTAAAATGACCAAAAATATTCAGTAAAACTGACAAAAATATTCAGTAAAATGACCAAAAATATTCAGTAAAATGACCAAAAATATTCAGTAAAATGACAAAAATATTCAGTAAAATGACCAAAAATATTGAGGAAAACTGACAAAAATATTCAGTAAAATGACCAAAAATATTCAGTAAAACTGACAAAAATATTCAGTAAAATGACCAAAAATATTCAGTAAAATGACCAAAAATATTCAGTAAAATGACCAAAAATATTCAGTAAAATGACCAAAAGTATTCAGTAAAATGGCCAAAAGTATTCAGTAAAATGACCAAAAATATTCAGTAAAATGACAAAAATATTCAGTAAAATGACCAAAAATATTCAGTAAAATGACAAAAATATTCAGTAAAATGACCAAAAATATTCAGTAAAATGATCAAAAATATTCAGTAAAATTATCAAAAATATTCAGTAAAATGACCAAAAATATTCAGTAAAATGACCAAAAATATTCAGTAAAATGACCAAAAATATTCAGTAAAATTATCAAAAATATTCAGTAAAATGACCAAAAATATTCAGTAAAATGACAAAAACATTCAGTAAAATGATCAAAAATATTCAGTAAAATGACCAAAAATATTCAGTAAAATGACCAAAAATATTCAGTAAAATGACAAAAATATTCAGTAAAATGACCAAAAATATTCAGTAAAATGACCAAAAATATTCAGTAAAATGACAAAAATATTCAGTAAAATGACAAAAATATTCAGTAAAATGACCAAAAATATTCAGTAAAATGACAAAAATATTCAGTAAAATGACCAAAAATATTCAGTAAAATGACAAAAATATTCAGTAAATGACCAAAAATATTCAGTAAAATGACCAAAAATATTCAGTAAAATGACCAAAAATATTCAGTAAAATGACCAAAAATATTGAGTAAAACTGACAAAAATATTCAGTAAAATGACCAAAAATATTCAGTAAAACTGACAAAAATATTCAGTAAAATGACCAAAAATATTCAGTAAAACTGACAAAAATATTCAGTAAAATGACCAAAAATATTCAGTAAAATGACCAAAAATATTGAGTAAAACTGACAAAAATATTCAGTAAAATGACCAAAAATATTCAGTAAAATGACCAAAAGTATTCAGTAAAATGACCAAAAATATTCAGTAAAATGACAAAAATATTCAGTAAAATGACCAAAAATATTCAGTAAAATTGACAAAAATATTCAGTAAAATGACCAAAAATATTCAGTAAAACTGACAAAAATATTCAGTAAAATGACAAAAATATTCAGTAAAATGACCAAAAATATTCAGTAAAATGACCAAAAATATTCAGTAAAATGACCAAAAATATTCAGTAAAATTATCAAAAATATTCAGTAAAATGACCAAAAATATTCAGTAAAATTATCAAAAATATTCAGTAAAATGACCAAAAATATTCAGTAAAATTATCAAAAATATTCAGTAAAATGACCAAAAATAATGAGTAAAATTATCAAAAATATTCAGTAAAATGACCAAAAATATTCAGTAAAATGACCAAAAATATTCAGTAAAATGACCAAAAATATTCAGTAAAATAACCAAAAATATTCAGTAAAATGACCAAAAATATTCAGTAAAACTGACAAAAATATTCAGTAAAATGACCAAAAATATTCAGTAAAATGACCAAAAATATTCAGTAAAATGACAAAAATATTCAGTAAAATGACCAAAAATATTCAGTAAAATTATCAAAAATATTCAGTAAAATGACCAAAAATATTCAGTAAAATTATCAAAAATATTCAGTAAAATGACCAAAAATAATCAGTAAAATTATCAAAAATATTCAGTAAAATGACCAAAAATATTCAGTAAAATGACCAAAAATATTCAGTAAAATGACCAAAAATATTCAGTAAAATAACCAAAAATATTCAGTAAAATGACCAAAAATATTCAGTAAAATAACCAAAAATATTCAGTAAAATGACCAAAAATATTCAGTAAAATGACAAAAATATTCAGTAAAATGACCAAAAATATTCAGTAAAATGACAAAAATATTCAGTAAAATGACCAAAAATATTCAGTAAAATGACAAAAATATTCAGTAAAATGACCAAAAATATTCAGTAAAATGACCAAAAATATTCAGTAAAATGACCAAAAATATTCAGTAAAATGACCAAAAATATTCAGTAAAATGACCAAAAATATTCAGTAAAATGACAAAAATATTCAGTAAAATGACAAAAATATTCAGTAAAATGACCAAAAATATTCAGTAAAATGACAAAAATATTCAGTAAAATGACCAAAAATATTCAGTAAAATGACCAAAAGTATTCAGTAAAATTATCAAAAATATTCAGTAAAATGACAAAAGTATTCAGAAAATGACCAAAAATATTGAGTAAAATTACTTTTGACATTTTATCTCATGATTTTAACAAGGCTAACCCTGGCCTATAGCCAGAGCTGTGTACCTGTATGTGTTTTTACCTTTAGGGGGTATTCGTCTAACCTGACAGTCCCAGATGGTATTTCATAATACCATCTGGGACTCTTCCACAACCGCTCTGTTTTCAAAGGAGGGTCTTATATAAAATCCTTGCATGTGATTAGATTAAAAATGTTTCCGTCTCTTCACTGACGCTGCTTCATCCACTCACGTTGAAATCAAGACACTTAACCAGTTAAAATAGTTTTCATCAGGTATAAACACATCAACAGAAGAGTTTAAACTCAACATTAATAACCTGCTCTAGTACCATGTGGTTCTGTAAACATGGTACTAAAGCATGGTTCTACATTTATCCTTCAGTCATGACTCAGGGCTACAGAACATCCACTGTGGATGTGTTTGTCCAGGGGGGGGTACCACAGTAATCATGGGCTTCTGCACTGGTACTATTTCTGTACCCACCAGTGGAACCATCTGATAGATCAAACTGTTGACAAACCTGGTCAGAAGAAGAAAGAAAACATCATTTATTAACAAACTCTTCCACAGTCGTCCTCTGTTCATCTGTTAATGAATGAACATGTGGAAGAAAAAAACACTGGAAATAGTCCAGTCCATAGACGAAACACTGGAAATAGTCCAGTCCATAGACACAACACTGGAAATAGTCCAGTCCATAGACACAACACTGGAAATAGTCCAGTCCATAAACAAAACACTGGAAATAGTCTAGTCCATAAACAAAACACTGGAAATAGTCTAGTCCATAAACAAAACACTGGAAATAGTCTAGTCCATAGACAAAACACTGGAAATAGTCTAGTCCATAGACAAAACACTGGAAATAGTCTAGTCCATAGACAAAACACTGGAAATAGTCCAGTCCATAGACACAACACTGGAAATAGTCCAGTCCATAGACACAACACTGGAAATAGTCCAGTCCATAGACACAACACTGGAAATAGTCCAGTCCATAGACACAACACTGCAAATAGTCCAGTCCATAGACACAACACTGGAAATAGTCCAGTCCATAGACACAACACTGGAAATAGTCCAGTCCATAGACACAACACTGGAAATAGTCCAGTCCATAGACACAACACTGGAAATAGTCCAGTCCATAGACACAACACTGGAAATAGTCCAGTCCATAGACGAAACACTGGAAATAGTCCAGTCCATAGACACAACACTGGAAATAGTCCAGTCCATAGACACAACACTGGAAATAGTCCAGTCCATAGACACAACACTGGAAATAGTCCAGTCCATAAACAAAACACTGGAAATAGTCTAGTCCATAAACAAAACACTGGAAATAGTCTAGTCCATAAACAAAACACTGGAAATAGTCTAGTCCATAGACAAAACACTGGAAATAGTCCAGTCCATAAACAAAACACTGGAAATAGTCCAGTCCATAGACACAACACTGGAAATAGTCCAGTCCATAGATGAAACACTGGAAATAGTCCAGTCCATAGACACAACACTGGAAATAGTACAGTCCATAGACACAACACTGCAAATAGTCCAGTCCATAGACACAACACTGCAAATAGTCCAGTCCATAGACACAACACTGGAAATAGTCCAGTCCGTAGACAAAAATATTGGAAATAGTCCAATCCGTAGACAAAACACTGGAAATAGTCCAGTCTATAAACAAAACACTGGAAATAGTCCAGTCCATAGACAAAACACTGAAAATAGTCCAGTCCATAGACAAAACACTGGAAATAGTCCAGTCCATAAACAAAACACTGGAAATAGTCCAGTCCATAGACAAAACACTGGAAATAGTCTAGTCCATAAACAAAACACTGGAAATAGTCCAGTCCATAGACACAACACTGGAAATAGTCCAGTCCATAGACACAACACTGGAAATAGTCCAGTCCATAGACACAACACTGGAAATAGTCCAGTCCATAGACACAACACTGGAAATAGTCCAGTCCATAGACACAACACTGGAAATAGTCCAGTCCATAGACAAAACACTGGAAATAGTCCAGTCCATAGACACAACACTGGAAATAGTCCAGTCCATAGACAACACACTGGAAATAGTCCAGTCCATAGACAACACACTGGAAATAGTCCAGTCCATAGACACAACACTGGAAATAGTCCAGTCCATAGACAAAAATATTGGAAATAGTCCAATCCGTAGACAAAACACTGGAAATAGTCCAGTCCATAAACAAAACACTGGAAATAGTGTAGTCCATAGACACAACACTGGAAATAGTCCAGTCCATAGACGAAACACTGGAAATAGTCCAGTCCATAAACAAAACACTGGAAATAGTCTAGTCCATAGACACAACACTGGAAATAGTCCAGTCCATAGATGAAACACTGGAAATAGTCCAGTCCATAAACAAAACACTGGAAATAGTCCAGTCCATAAACAAAACACTGGAAATAGTCCAGTCCATAAACAAAACACTGGAAATAGTCCAGTCCATAGACACAACACTGGAAATAGTATAGCCCATAGATGAAATACTGGAAATAGTCCAGTCCATAGACAAAACACTGGAAATAGTCCAGTCCATAAACAAAACACTGGAAATAGTCCAGTCCATAGACACAACACTGGAAATAGTCCAGTCCATAGACGAAACACTGGAAATAGTCCAGTCCATAGACACAACACTGGAAATAGTCCAGTCCATAGACACAACACTGGAAATAGTCCAGTCCATAGACACAACACTGCAAATAGTCCAGTCCATAGACACAACACTGCAAATAGTCCAGTCCATAGACACAACACTGGAAATAGTCCAGTCCATAGACACAACACTGGAAATAGTCCAGTCCATAGACAAAAATATTGGAAATAGTCCAATCCGTAGACAAAACACTGGAAATAGTCCAGTCTATAAACAAAACACTGGAAATAGTCCAGTCCATAGACAAAACACTGAAAATAGTCCAGTCCATAGACAAAACACTGGAAATAGTCCAGTCCATAGACACAACACTGGAAATAGTCCAGTCCATAGACGAAACACTGGAAATAGTCCAGTCCATAGACACAACACTGGAAATAGTCCAGTCCATAGACACAACACTGGAAATAGTCCAGTCCATAGACACAACACTGCAAATAGTCCAGTCCATAGACACAACACTGCAAATAGTCCAGTCCATAGACACAACACTGCAAATAGTCCAGTCCATAGACACAACACTGGAAATAGTCCAGTCCATAAACAAAACACTGGAAATAGTCCAGTCCATAGACAAAACACTGGAAATAGTCCAGTCCATAGACAAAACACTGGAAATAGTCCAGTCCATAAACAAAACACTGGAAATAGTCCAGTCCATAGACAAAACACTGGAAATAGTCCAGTCCATAAACAAAACACTGGAAATAGTCCAGTCCATAGACACAACACTGGAAATAGTCCAGTCCATAGACACAACACTGGAAATAGTCCAGTCCATAGACAAAACACTGGAAATAGTCCAGTCCATAAACAAAACACTGGAAATAGTCCAGTCCATAGACAAAACACTGGAAATAGTCCAGTCCATAGACAAAACACTGGAAATAGTCCAGTCCATAAACAAAACACTGGAAATAGTCCAGTCCATAGACAAAACACTGGAAATAGTCCAGTCCATAAACAAAACACTGGAAATAGTCCAGTCCATAGACACAACACTGGAAATAGTCCAGTCCATAGACACAACACTGGAAATAGTCCAGTCCATAGACACAACACTGGAAATAGTCCAGTCCATAGACAACACACTGGAAATAGTCCAGTCCATAGACAAAAATATTGGAAATAGTCCAATCCGTAGACAAAACACTGGAAATAGTCCAGTCCATAAACAAAACACTGGAAATAGTCTAGTCCATAGACACAACACTGGAAATAGTCCAGTCCATAGATGAAACACTGGAAATAGTCCAGTCCATAAACAAAACACTGGAAATAGTCCAGTCCATAAACAAAACACTGGAAATAGTCCAGTCCATAGACACAACACTGGAAATAGTCTAGTCCATAGATGAAATACTGGAAATAGTCCAGTCCATAAACAAAACACTGGAAATAGTCCAGTCCATAGACAAAACACTGGAAATAGTCCAGTCCATAGACAAAACACTGGAAATAGTCCAGTCCATAGACAAAACACTGGAAATAGTCCAGTCCATAAACAAAACACTGGAAATAGTCCAGTCCATAGACACAACACTGGAAATAGTCCAGTCCATAGATGAAACACTGGAAATAGTCCAGTCCATAGACACAACACTGGAAATAGTCCAGTCCATAGACACAACACTGGAAATAGTCCAGTCCATAGACACAACACTGGAAATAGTCCAGTCCATAGACACAACACTGGAAATAGTCCAGTCCATAGACACAACACTGGAAATAGTCCAGTCCATAGACACAACACTGGAAATAGTCCAGTCCATAGACACAACACTGGAAATAGTCCAGTCCATAGACACAACACTGGAAATAGTCCAGTCCATAGACAAAAATATTGGAAATAGTCCAATCCGTAGACAAAACACTGGAAATAGTCCAGTCTATAAACAAAACACTGGAAATAGTCCAGTCCATAGACAAAACACTGGAAATAGTCCAGTCCATAGACAAAACACTGGAAATAGTCCAGTCCATAAACAAAACACTGGAAATAGTCCAGTCCATAGACAAAACACTGGAAATAGTCCAGTCCATAAACAAAACACTGGAAATAGTCCAGTCCATAGATGAAACACTGGAAATAGTCCAGTCCATAAACAAAACACTGGAAATAGTCCAGTCCATATGGACACTCGAATACTGAACGCAAATATATTTTTTTACTGTCAGGGGGGCATTCGCCTGTAAGTGCTTTTACCTTGTGCAGTTTGGTGACTTTTTCTCGACACACCTCCATCTCCTGCCTCAGCATCCTGTTCTCCTCTGTCAGCACATCCACCATTTGGTGAGCACGTGCCATCATGGCAAAGGACTCCCCCTGTAGGTTGGAGTAGGAGTGTGGGTGTGGGTACGGCCCTGGCTGAGGGAGGGGTGGGGGCTGAAACTGCTGCTGCTGCTGGTGGTGGTGGTGGTGGTGCATCCTGGGGGTGGAGCCATAGGGGTCATGAGGAAAGCTGTGGCCCCTCTGCGGTGGCAGGTGGGCAAAGGCCTCGGTGGTGTGGTGGGAGGCGGGGCCCTGAGGACTGCGGGGCCCCCCCATGCTGGGGAAGGGCTCGATCTGAGGTTGGGGGTGCTGGTTAGGAAAGGAGGGGTGGGACGAGTGGGAGGAGCTAAGGATGCTGCTGAGGGTGGAGGACTGGGCCCGGGACAGGGAGCCCACAGAGGTGACGGAGGAGGTGGGGCTATGCTGATGGAGGAGGGGCCTTTGTGAGTGGGTGGAGCCTTCTTTACTGGACCTTAAACAGAATGAAAAACACAACAAACTCCTTAAACAGAATATTTATTTTTTATTTCAACTCCTATTTCACCAACAACTGATGAAAGTAGTTTGCTAAGGTGCACAGAAAAATATTTAGGAAAATGAACAAAAATAACCAAAATATTCAGTAAAATGATTTTTATTTCACCTCCTTTTTAGTTCATCCAGACTAGTCCCATCACGTTTTGTCCATCCGTCATCGTCGAACACAATTCACTAAATTATCTCCTCCCTCAATTCTCAACAGATGTCAATTCTGATTGATTTATTAGAAAGTCATTGATCCAATATTAACTTTAATTGGTATCATTGAACATCTTTAACCACAGAAATATGTAATTACCCAGTCAGGGTTAGGGGTCAAAGGTTAGGGCTATATAACCCTAACCCTACTATAGTTCAGTCAGATGTTACCCCAGAAGAGCTTTGGGGGCTTCCTATACTATTCAACTGTTTTAAACACACACACTGGGATTGATTTGATCATCTATCTTTTATTGATAACAGACATGACAGCTGTGAGGACCTGATGAACACTGAGACACTGGAAATATGTTTTTTATTTCACCTCCTTCAGTGTCTTTTTTATTTTTTATTTCACCTCCTTCAGTGTCTTTTTTATTTTTTATTTCACCTCCTTCAGTGTCTTTTTTATTTTTTATTTCACCTCCTTCAGTGTCTTTTTTATTTTTTATTTCACCTCCTTCAGTGTCTTTTATTTTTTATTTCACCTCCTTCAGTGTGTTTACTTTTGTTTTCGTAGTGTCGTAGTTAAAGTGCAGACTTTCGTGTCTGGACTCGTCCGTTAACCCTCTGGAATTTATGTCGGTTTGAATCCGGTTTTACAGTGACGTGAACCCACTGCTGTCAAAAACAGGACCCACAGGCTCCGCCCACCATATGTTCTAAACCTGAATCAGCAAAACCAGAGAGGAGAAAGGAATGGGGACTGGAACAGGGAGGGGGAGGGGCAATGGTAAGCAGAAGGGGAGGGGCAATGAGATGGAGAGGGGGGGGCAACAGTGTGTTTGGAAAACACCTGACATTTTCATTTTACAGACATTTGTTAAACCCCAGAAATAACAACAGACTGATATATCCGCTAACAATTTCTTTGCTCCGCCTCCTCTTTGCCTTACCTCCTGCTCCAGTTTCTAGGACATACATGTTAGGCCACGCTCACTAGGGATTTGTGCTACTGTTCTGAAGTAGCACACCATGGAATTTGGTTAGCATTAGGGCTGCAACGATTAGTCCACATTGTCGACTAAAATCGATAATAGAAATAGTTGACAATGGAATTAATTGTCGACTATTTCTATTATTGATTTTTGTTGATTGTCGCCAGTCGTGTTTTTCTAACATTTTAATCTTTGTCGAGGTACCGTACCGCACCAGACCTGACCCGTACTGTACCCAACCAGACCTGACCTGTACTGTACTGCATAGGGGAAACATGGCTTATGTGGTAGGGTAGAGGTATGTGGGAGGGTAGAGGTATGTGGGAGGGTAGAGGTATGTGGGAGGGTAAAGTTATGTGGGAGGGTAGAGGTATGTGGGAGGGTAAAGTTATGTGGTAGGGTAGAGGTACGTGGGAGGGTAAAGTTATGTGGGAGGGTAGAGGTATGTGGGAGGGTAAAGTTATGTGGTAGGGTAGAGGTATGTGGGAGGGTAGAGGTATGTGGGAGGGTAAAGTTATATGGTAGGGTAGAGGTATGTGGGAGGGTAAAGTTATGTGGGAGGGTAGAGGTATGTGGGAGGGTAAAGTTATGTGGTAGGATAGAGGTATGTGGGAGGGTAAAGTTATGTGGTAGGGTAGAGGTATGTGGGAGGGTAGAGGTATGTGGGAGGGTAGAGGTATGTGGGAGGGTAAACTTATATGGTAGGGTAGAGGTATGTGGGAGGGTAAAGTTATGTGGGAGGGTAGAGGTATGTGGGAGGGTAAAGTTATGTGGTAGGATAGAGGTATGTGGTGGGGTAGAGGTATGTGGTGGGGTAGAGGTATGTGGGAGGGTAAAGTTATGTGGGAGGGTAGAGGTATGTGGGAGGGTAGAGGTATGTGGGAGGGTAAAGTTATGTGGTAGGGTAGAGGTATGTGGGAGGGTAGAGGTATGTGGGAGGGTAAAGTTATATGGTAGGGTAGAGGTATGTGGGAGGGTAAAGTTATGTGGTAGGATAGAGGTATGTGGTGGGGTAGAGGTATGTGGGAGGGTAAAGTTATGTGGGAGGGTAGAGGTATGTGGGAGGGTAGAGGTATGTGGGAGGGTAAAGTTATGTGGGAGGGTAGAGGTATGTGGGAGGGTAAAGTTATGTGGTAGGGTAGAGGTATGTGGGAGGGTAGAGGTATGTGGGAGGGTAAAGTTATATGGTAGGGTAGAGGTATGTGGGAGGGTAAAGTTATGTGGGAGGGTAGAGGTATGTGGGAGGGTAAAGTTATGTGGTAGGATAGAGGTATGTGGTGGGGTAGAGGTATGTGGTGGGGTAGAGGTATGTGGTGGGGTAGAGGTATGTGGGAGGGTAAAGTTATATGGTAGGGTAGAGGTATGTGGGAGGGTAAAGTTATGTGGGAGGGTAGAGGTATGTGGGAGGGTAAAGTTATGTGGTAGGATAGAGGTATGTGGGAGGGTAGAGGTATGTGGGAGGGTAAACTTATATGGTAGGGTAGAGGTATGTGGGAGGGTAAAGTTATGTGGGAGGGTAGAGGTATGTGGGAGGGTAAAGTTATGTGGTAGGATAGAGGTATGTGGTGGGGTAGAGGTATGTGGTGGGGTAGAGGTATGTGGTGGGGTAGAGGTATGTGGTGGGGTAGAGGTATGTGGTGGGGTAGAGGTATGTGGTAGGGTAGAGGTATGTGGTGGGGTAGAGGTATGTGGTGGGGTAGAGGTATGTGGTAGGGTAGAGGTATGTGGTGGGGTAGAGGTATGTGGTGGGGTAGAGGTATGTGGTGGGGTAGAGGTATGTGGTAGGGTAGAGGTATGTGGTGGGGTAGAGGTATGTGGTGGGGTAGAGGTATGTGGTGGGGTAGAGGTATGTGGTAGGGTAGAGGTATGTGGTGGGGTAGAGGTATGTGGTGGGGTAGAGGTATGTGGTGGGGTAGAGGTATGTGGTAGGGTAGAGGTATGTGGTGGGGTAGAGGTATGTGGTAGGGTAGAGGTATGTGGTGGGGTAGAGGTATGTGGTCCACTCCAATGGCACACCTTGATCCTCCCACTTTTTTTGTTTAGCACACGGGGAGGCGTTAAAATGTGATTAAATTCACAAAAAAATGAAAGACCTCTGACCTTTGACCCCTGCCTTTGGATCAGAACTTTCTATTTCATCACTTGATCATAAAGGTTTGTGACGATTACATTGATTGAATCATCTAATCTTGGTTGGTTGGGTTTTTTGCCCCATCGCACAACTCATCTCGCACTTCATGTGACGTGATGACACTTCCACGAAACAGCATGCCTCCTTCTGAAGGTCTCCTAAGACCAGTGGTTCTCAAATGGGGGTACGCGTACCCCTGGGGGTATGTGGAGGTACTCTAGGGGTTACATGAAGCTTTTCAAAATTCTTTTAAAAAATAAGTACCATATTTTTTCCTCACTATACGGCACATTAAGTAAAGTCAAAATCATGAAATAGGAGCCCGGTCATATGGCCGTGTGCATTCCTACCTGAAGGAACCATACTCGGGCGGGGGCTGGTAGCGGACATGGGGTACCTCCCTAGGGTGGGGAACCTCCCTGGAATGCTCCCTTCCCCTCTGCTCCGGATAGAAGTGCCCCCCCGGGTCCTGCTGTTTGGGGGGCGAGCCCATGCCTTTGAATGGGTAGTCTGGAGGCGGTCCCCTGTGTGGTGGTTTGTAGTAGTCCCCTGGTGGTCCTGGGGGGGGCAGCTGGGGGGTGAGCGGGGCACTGGTTACAGGGGGGTGGGCCTTAACGCCGCTGGTAGCTAAGGACAGCTGCATGAGGCGCTCGCTGAGGGAACGCACGTGGCCCTGCTTCAGGTCCTTCAGCCCGTCGTCCTGGTGAACCTTCCCGGCCCCGCCCACCCGCTGCACTGTGGGACGACCCTCCGTGCGCACCTTGGCACTGGTGACGCCGGTGACATAGAAGGCGGCACCCACTGAGGCAGGCATGGGGGGTGGCTGCTGCTGCTGGGGGGGCTGGGGGTTCTGCTGTTGGGGAGGTGGGGGGGCATGGCCACGGAAGTACTGCGACTGCACTTTGGCCTCCTCATACGTGGGCAGGTCCTCCGGGTTCGGACCTTGGCCCTGGCTCCCCCCACCACCGCCCACTCCAGTTCCTAACCCCAATCCCACCCCCCCTCCTCCGCTGCTCCCCCCTCCCCCACCACCCCCCACTCGGGCGGAGCCCAGCTTCTCCAGGCCGCTGTCCGACTGCAGCTCCTGGCCCTGCGGCTCCTGCCGGGCAATGTGGGGGGTCATAGAGAGGTCGTCGCCCGGACCCCCCCCCTGTCCCTGACCAGAGTAGGCTCCTCCCCCTCCTACTACGCTGCTACTGCTGGCTCCTCCCCCTTGCTGCTGTTGGAGTACATAGTTTCGGTTGATCTGCTCCTGCAGGAGACGCTGTAGGACAGTGCCGCCACCCCCCGCCCCGGCTCCACCTCCTCCACTGCTGGGCGCCGCCTCCTCAGTTGCTGCCCTCATCTCTGCTTCACGCTGACTTCGCACCTCATGGAAGGATAGGCTCCGTCCACGGTCTATGGTCCCTGAGGAGAAAAAGAGAAAGAAGTGAAGGAACAGCAACGGCAAAACAGAGACCCCGCCCACCAGAGGCCACACCCACAAAGCCATGGAAAGGCACAGATGCATGGAAGGATAAGCTCCACCCATGGTCTAGGGGTCCCTGAGAAGAAGAGGAAGAAGTGAAGGAACTGAAAGATGGCAGGAAGAAGCTCCGCCCACCAGAGGCCACACCCATGAAGCAGTAGAAATGCACGATGGGAAAAGAACACACACCACACTAGTGCACCCCCACAATTTTAACCCACGAGCGATTTTAACCCACGACTGATACTGGAGTTGATATCTGGAGCCAATACTGATGAATGCTAATTATTATTAAATATAAATATGAATAATTATGATTAAAAATAAACATGAATGCTAATTATTATTAAATATAAATATGAATGCTAATTATTGTTAAATATAAACATGAATGATAATTATTATTAAGATAAGGGATAAGGCTAGGATAAGGCACACTCTATGTTGATGCTAGCACTAGGATAAGGCATACTCTATGTTGATGCTAGCACTAGGATAAGGCTAACTCTATGTTGATGCTAGCACTAGGATAAGGCTAACTCTATGTTAATGGTAGCACTAGGATAAGGCTAACTCTATGTTGATTCTAGCACTAGGATGAGGCTAACTATGTTGATGCTAGCACTAGGATAAGGCTAACTCTATGTTAATGGTAGCACTAGGACAACGAAAACTCTAGGCTAATGTGTTGCCTAACATACGAAAAGCACGTTCCATCCAGATATATTCACCTCTTTATTAGTTTAAAATTGTGATTAATCAGATTCAAATTCATTTAATCACAGACTAAAAATTAAGTGAGAAGTCGTGCCAATGACAGGAAAGATAAATATCATGGAATCAATACTGTGATAAGAATTTCAGACCTGTGATTGTGTCTGTGATTTGGACAAAGACTCGTGTGGTTACCATGGAAACGGCAGACAAACACAAGTATGGTTACCATGGAAATGGCAGACAAACCCCACATGGACCTGCTGGACGGAAATGTTCACCGTAACGTTTTTTTTTTTTTTTTTTAAGAAAATGAAGAAATTATTACATCTAGAACTTTCTGTTATTCTTCTCATTCTCAAGGAGGAAGAAGCTTTTTTCCGAAACATCTGTAGGTGAAAAAAATAAAATAAAAGCATAAAAGACAAAAAGGAAAAGGTTAATGACATTAAAGTTTGAATTCTTAAACTGAAAAGAAGAAGAAATACTGGAAGTGTTTGTGTGGAAGCAGTGAAGGGAAAATAAGAGAAAACAAAGAGGAGAAGAAAAACAGAAAAAGGGAAAAAAATGGGTGAGGAACAAAGCCTTAGAAACAAAAAAGAAACTAACAAAACGGAAAGAAAAAATGAGGGGAAAAAGGGAAAAAACAAAAATGAGGAAAAGAAAAAAAACGGGGCAAAACAAAGGAGAGAAAAAGGCAGAAAAAAGGGAAAAATAAGAGGAAAATGGCGGGAAAGGAACAATTAAGGAAAAAAGAAAAGGAGAAAAAAACATCAGGTGTTTGTTTACATTTATTAGTTTAACTGTTAATATTTATTATTTTTTCTCATTTAAATTAAACAGCATTTTTTAACATTCCTTTGAGGATCTCCAGTGGGTGGAGCCAATAAAAGAGTGAAAGAACTAGAATTAAATGATGATGTCTTTGTCAGGTACAGCAAACTCCACCCATTCACAACAAACCCCTCCCCCTCATAACACACCTCGCCCTAAAAAGCAAAGAAATGAGGGAGAAATAAAAGGAAAAAGAAAAAGGGGGAAGTGACAAAAAACTATAAAAATAAAGGAAAGAAAACAGAAAACAATAAGAAAACAAAGGAAAAAAAGAAAAGGAAAACAAAGAAGCAAAAAGGAAAAAGAAAAAAAGGAGAAAAAGAACAATAATTGGGGAACAAACGAAAATGATTTTCCCTCCTTTTCTATTTTTCCTTTTAATTTTTTTCTATTTTCTCCCCTTTTTGTTACATCACCTCTTTTCTCTTATTTTTTTATTCTCTCCTTTTTTCCTGTTTCTCTTCTTTCCTTCCTTCACTCGTCAGTTTAAACCATATGAAGGAAAAACAAAACGAGTCGACAGCGACAGACGGAAAAATAAAATCATATGTTTCAGGTTTGTTTCAACTGGAGTTAAACAAACAAACAAACAAACACTTTAACACTAATAAAACACAAACAAACAAACACTTTAACACTAATAAAACACAAACAAACAAACACTTTAACACTAATAAAACACAAACAAACAAACAAACAAACACTTTAACACTAATAAAACACAAACAAACAAACAAACAAACACTTTAACACTAATAAAACACAAACAAACAAACACTTTAACACTAATAAAACACAAACAAACAAACACTTTAACACTAATAAAACACAAACAAACAAACAAACACTTTAACACTAATAAAACACAAACAAACATTTGAATGACTAAATAAAACAGTTAAGTTGTGTAAATGATGTCAAATAAGATAAAACTGAATAAAAACATGTAAACATACTTCCACTGCCATCTCCTGAACTTCCCCAGAATATGTGATTTTTCTCCGACTTGTTGCCTGCACAGAACAAAAGGAAACACAAAGAAAACAACAACAGATCAATACTTTTTAAGCATCTTTTAATATATGTGTTTGTGTTTGAACATATTTTTACATTTGTGTTTTTCTTAAACACTTTCATATCAGTGTTTCTTTTTTTTAACATCTTTTCGTCCATATTTTAACACCTGTGTTTTTACCAGTTTTTAAACAGATGTTAACATTTGTGTTTGATTTTAAACCTCCACAGTTCAGTAAACTTCCTCTGCTCAGTCTGACACTAGTTTTAACTGACACTAGATCAGTGGTTTTAGACTGTGGTGTCCCTCTTCTATCACACACTTCAATTATTGATCAACTTTTCAGAAGATTCTGAATGATGGAATTGCTTCCAGCTGGGATGGAAGATATATATATATATATACACACATATAGATATATACACACACACACATATATATATAAATATACACATATAGATATATATATATACACACACACACACATATATATATATATATATAAAAATAAAAAAAAATGTTCCTCTCGCCCCACCTGGGCGGGGTCTCCTTCAGACTCAGTCTGGGAGCCTGAGGGTTCTGTGCAGGATCTTAGTTGTTCCTAACAATGTTCTCTTTTGGACACAGATCTCTGATGTTGTTCCTGGTATCTGCTGGAGACATTGTCCCAGCTTGGGGGTCACTGCCCCTAGTGCCCCCATCACTACTGGTACCACTGTTGCCTTCACACTCCACATTTTCTCTAACTCCTCTTTCAGTCCTTGGTATTTCTCTTCTCTTCTCATGTTCTTTCTTTCTCATGTTGCTATCACTGGGGACTGCTACATCTATCACCACCACTGTCTTCTCATGTTATATATATATATATATACACACATATAGATGCCACATACATGGATACTGGAATGTTTAAAACTGTATAACATCAACAGGACACTAAGAGAGTTCATCCAGAACTCAATGAGGCTGTGGAAGACAACTCTGGAGGCCAACTCAAAGCCAATTGCACAAGTGAGCATCAGATGTGGCATTTACCAAGGAGATGCTCTGTCCCCCCTGCTGTTCTGCATAGGCCTAAACCCCCTCAGCCAGATCATCTCAAAGAGTGGCTTCGGATACCAGTTCCGAAGTGGAACATCCATCAACCACCTCCTCTACATGGATGACATCAAGCTGTATGCCAAGAATGAGCGTGACATTGATTCCCTAATTCACCTCACCCGGATCTACAGCAAAGACATTGGGATGACATTCGGACTAGATAAATGTGGGCGGATGATATCTAGAAGAGGAAAGGTGATCACAACTGAAGGGGTTGACCTACCTGAAGGGAATATCACAGATGTGCAGGAAAGTTACAAATACCTAGGGATCCCACAGACAAATGGTAATCATGAGGAGGCAGCTCGGAAGTCAGCCACAGCCAAATACCTACAGAGGGTAAGACAGGTCCTGAAAAGTCAGCTGAACGGCAAAAATAAGATCCAGGCCATTAACACCTATGCCCTGCCAGTAATCAGATACCCAGCTGGGATAATATCCTGGCCACTGGAAGAGATACAAGCCACTGATATCAAGACAAGGAAACTCCTTACCATGCATGGAGGGTTCCACCCCAAGTCCAGTGTCCTGAGGCTGTACACTAAGAGAAAGGAAGGGGGCCGAGGACTAGTAAGTGTCAGAACTACTGTCCAGGAGGAAACGGCGAACCTCCAGGAATACATCAAGAAAATGGCCCCCAATGACCAACTGCTAAGTGAATGCCTCAGGCAACAAAAGCCCAGTAAGGTCGAGGAACCAGAGGGGCTATCATGGAAGGACAAACCCTTGCATGGCGTGTACCATCGACAAATTGAGGAAGTGGCTGATATGGAAAAGACATACCAGTGTCTGGAAAAGGCTGGACTAAAGGACAGCATAGAGGCACTACTCATGGCTGCACAAGAACAAGCCCTGAACACCAGAGCAATAGAGGCCGGGGTCTACCACATCAGACAGGACCCCAGGTGTAGGCTGTGTAGAGAAGCCCCTGAAACAGTCCAGCACATCACAGCAGGGTGTAAGATGGTGGCAGGTAAGACATACATGGAGAGGCATAACCAGGTAGAGGACATACTGTACAGGAACATCTGTAAAGAGTATGGACTGGAGGTCAACGGTCAAGATGGGAGAACCCCCCAAAGGTGACAGAGAACAAACAGGCCAAGATCCTGTGGGACTTCCAGATCCAGACTGACAAGATGGTGATGGCCAATCAGCCTGACATAGTGGTGGTGGATAAACATGAGAAGACAGTGGTGGTGATAGATGTAGCAGTCCCCAGTGATAGCAACATGAGAAAGAAAGAACATGAGAAGAGAAGAGAAATACCAAGGGCTGAAAGAGGAGTTAGAGAAAATGTGGAGTGTGAAGGCAACAGTGGTACCAGTAGTGATGGGGGCACTAGGGGCAGTGACCCCCAAGCTGGGACAATGTCTCCAGCAGATACCAGGAACAACATCAGAGATCTGTGTCCAAAAGAGAACATTGTTAGGAACAGCTAAGATCCTGCGCAGAACCCTCAGGCTCCCAGACCTCTGGTAGAGGACCCGAGTCTGAAGGAGACACCGCCCACGTGGGGCGAGAGGAAAATTTTATATATATATATATATATGTGTGTGTATATACACATATAGATATACACACACACACACATATATATATATATATACATATATATATATATATACATATATATATATATACATATATATATATATATATATATATATATATATATATATATATATATATATATATATATATAAGGGCATTAACGACTTCAGTTTTTTTCACGTCGACTTATCTGTCAATAAAGTCGTGTCGACTGGGTCATGATGAAGTCATCACATTGTTAGCGGACAAACAACAGACACACGGCTAAAAAAAAAAAAAACAAAACACACGGGCACACGTCTGTCCAATAATGAGCGACTTGTATTAAAGTTCAGTAACAACGTAACAATGTCCACTGACACAAACAACATTTAACTGCAACTAAACAAAGGCTAACGTTAGCAAAGAGTTTAGTGTTAAATGTAAGTGAACATCAGTAGGTGAACATATGTCTGCATTTGGTCTGAACCCACGGCTCTAAAACTGGACTGTCCACACGTCTGTCACATGTCCTCACTTTTTATATTATGTGTAATAAGTTTAAGGCCGATAAGAAGAACACAACACTGTCCATATGTGTTTGGAGGAAACAGAGTGTCATAATGCGGGTTGTCTGTGCTGCTTATCACTCAGGTTAGCTAGCTAATGCTGCTGTATCACTCAGGTTAGCTAGCTAATGCTGCTGTATCATTCAGGTTAGCTAGCTAATGCTGCTGTATCATTCAGGTTAACTAGCTAATGCTGCTGTATCATTCAGGTTAGCTAGCTAATGCTGCTGTATCACTCAGGTTAACTAGCTAATGCTGCTGTATCACACTGGTTAGCTAGCTAATGCTGCTGTATCATTCAGGTTAGCTAGCTAATGCTGCTGTATCATTCAGGTTAACTAGCTAATGCTGCTGTATCATTCAGGTTAACTAGCTAATGCTGCTGTATCATTCAGGTTAGCTAGCTAATGCTGCTGTATCATTCAGGTTAACTAGCTAATGCTGCTGTATCATTCAGGTTAGCTAGCTAATGCTGCTGTATCATTCAGGTTAGCTAGCTAATGCTGCTGTATCACTCAGGTTAGCTAGCTAATGCTGCTGTATCACACTGGTTAGCTAGCTAATGCTGCTGTATCACTCAGGTTAGCTAGCTAATGCTGCTGTATCACTCAGGTTAGCTAGCTAATGCTGCTGTATCACTCAGGTTAGCTAGCTAATTCTGCTGTATCACTCAGGTTAGGTAGCTAATGCTGCTGTATCACTCAGGTTAGCTAGCTAATGCTGCTGTATCACTCAGGTTAGCTAGCTAATGCTGCTGTATCACACTGGTTAGCTAGCTAATGCTGCTGTATCACTCAGGTTAGCTAGCTAATGCTGCTGTATCACTCAGGTTAGCTAGCTAATGCTGCTGTATCACTCAGGTTAGCTAGCTAATTCTGCTGTATCACTCAGGTTAGGTAGCTAATGCTGCTGTATCATTCACATTAGCCGATACCTCTTCAGATGCTATGCCGTTTTTTTCATCTAAAGTGAAGTATTTCCACACATGCATGTGTGTGTCACTGTTGTTTTGTTAGCCCACCACAACTGTGTGACCTGCAGGTGTCATGTTTACGTTTGGTCTGTGTTTACACAAGCGGGCGAGCGAGAGAGAGAGGGAGGCAGGGAGAGAAAGAATAATATGCGACTTGTCGACTCCTCCAAATTAAGTCGACTTGTGCTACAAACGCCCCACACTTTGAAACCCACTGTTTTAGACCAGACTCACTCACCTGTGTGGCTCCTCCCTCACCTGTGTGGCTCCTCCCACTTCAGGTGTGTTCACATTGGGTTCCTCCTGTGGCTGAGGGGCCAAAGGGGGCCTTGGCACAGGTGAAGAGGAGGGTGAGGATGAAGAGGTGTCTGCTTTTCCTTCAGCTCCACTGTTCACTGTTGAAACACTGAAGGAAAAGAAAGAAACCAGTGTTTTTTATTCCTTTAGTTTGGATCAATGACATAAACATGTTTACACGACTTTTATTCCTGGTGTGTTTGCATGTAATGGAAGGGTATATAACTGTTTGTTGTATTTATTATTCTGACTTCTTCTGACTTACAAAAAAAAAAACCTTGAAAAATAAATGTGGCCCGAACTGCTCTAAATTGACGAAAAATTTTGACGCTAAAATGTGCAGCCTGATGTTAAAAGATGTGCTATCTATCAGGATTTACATCACGATGCATGGATTTAGTATAAAATGCAAAAAAAAAAAACCAGTCAAAAATGTCCATCCAAAATGAATGGGGCCATGTTTACGTGCCTTTAACTCCCAAACGATACAGCATTTTGCAGGAAATAGGAAAAAATATTCAGATTGTCCCAGAGATTACACATGAGGTCACATAATTCTGATATATCGTATGGATTTGGTATTATTTTACCAAAAACCCATTCATTACCTCCGCCAAGGAGGTTATGTTTTTGCCAGCGTTTATCTGTTTGTTTGTTTGTTTGTCTGTGTTCAAGATAACTCGAAAACGTATGGATGGATTTTGAGGAAATTTTCAGGATATGTTGGAAATGTGAACAGGAAGAAGTGATTTAATTTTGGGGGTGATCCGTTTGGGGGCTTGTCTAACATGGCGGAGGTCTTCGCTCTCTGAACGCTTTTCTGGTTCTTTTTTGGACACTTTATTTCAGAGTTTTCCATTTTACACTATATCAAACAATCAAGCCAAATATCAGACCCTGATAGAAAGAAACATGTAGAGACATAACGATGATAAAACAGAACATAAAATAATAATAACAATAATAACACTAATAATAATAACAATAATAACAATAACAACAATAATTATAATAACAATAATAACAATAACAACAATAATAACAACAATAACAATAATAACAACAATAATTATAATAACAATAACAACAATAATAACAACAATAACAATAATAACAACAATAATTATAATAACAATAATAACAATAACAACAATAATTATAATAACAATAATAACAATAACAACAATAATAACAACAATAACAATAATAACAACAATAATTATAATAACAATAATAACAATAACAACAATAATTATAATAACAATAATAACAATAACAACAATAATAACAACAATAACAATAATAACAACAATAATTATAATAACAATAATAACAATAACAACAATAATTATAATAACAATAATAACAATAACAACAATAATAACAACAATAACAATAATAACAACAATAATTATAATAACAATAATAACAATAACAACAATAATAACAATAACAATAATAACACAATAATAACAATAACAACAATAATTATAATAACAATAATAACAATAACAACAATAATAACAATAACAATAATAACACAATAATAATAATAATAACAATAATAACAATAACAACAACAACAATAATAATAACAATAACAACAATAACAATAATAACACTAATAATAATAACAATAATAACAATAATAATAATAACACTAATAATAACAATAATAACAATAACAACAATAATTATAATAACAATAATAACAATAATAACAACAATAATAATAACAATAACAACAATAATAACAACAATAATAATAACAATAACAATAATAATAATAACAATAACAACAATAATAATAATAACAATAATAACAATAACAATAACAACAATAATAATAATAACAATAACAACAATAATAATAATAACAATAATAACACTAATAATAATAACAATAATAACAATAATAATAATAATAACAATAATAATAACAATAATAACACTAATAATAACAATAACAACAATAATAACAATAACAATAATAACACTAATAATAATAACAATAACAATAATAATAATAATAACACTAATAATAATAACAATAATAACAATAATAATAATAACAATAATAACAATAATAACAATAATAATAATAACACTAATAATAACAATAATAACAATAATAACAACAATAATAATAACAATAACAACAATAATAACAACAATAATAATAACAATAACAATAATAATAATAACAATAACAACAATAATAATAATAACAATAATAACAATAACAATAACAACAATAATAATAATAACAATAACAACAATAATAATAATAACAATAATAACACTAATAATAATAACAATAATAACAACAACAATAATAATAACAATAATAATAACAATAATAACACTAATAATAACAATAACAACAATAATAACAATAACAATAATAACACTAATAATAATAACAATAACAATAATAATAATAATAACACTAATAATAACAATAATAACAATAATAATAATAACAATAACAATAATAATAATAATAATAATAACACTAATAATAATAACAATAATAACAATAATAATAATAACAATAACAATAATAATAACAATAATAATAATAACAATAATAATAATAACAATAACAATAATAATAACAATAATAATAATAACAACAATAATAATAACAAAAACAACACAGCAAAACAAAACAAAAAACAGCACAATCTTCATGCACTTCTTAGTTTGGAGCAGTTGGTGAAAAAGAACATATACATAAGGGTTAGGTTTTCTACATAGCTAATAAATGCTGACCATGTTCTATCAAGACTTTTATATGAACCACCCAGACCACACCGAGGTTTGTCTATTTGAAGAGTCGTCATAACATCATGAAGGTGGATGAGCAGCTCTGCATCTCGGTGTATTATGGTTCGCTCACCCCCACTGACCAAATGGCCTGTGGTCGTTCTACATGAGCGAATGGGGGCAGCGGGGGGGTGGGGCTTCAAGCTGCAGCGCAGATGTGTCAGCCCAGGTGGACACATCTGACTACTGTCAGATGTGTCCACAGTCGGCGGCTGTGGCTCGCCCAATGACCGAGAGGTTGGCGGTTCGCGTCCCAGCTCTGGCTGTCCACATGTTGAAGTGTCCTTGGGCAAGACACTGAACCTTCACTTAGGCCCCCAGTAGGACTGACCTTTGACCTTCGAAACCTACTGGTGTATGAGTGTGTGTGTGAATGTGTGTTTTCACAAGGCCCACTGTTATAATGTATCTAAACCACAGGTGTCAAACATAAGGGTGGGGGCCAAATGCGGCCCGCCACAGGGTCCAATCTGGCCCCTGGCATCAATGTGTGAAATGCAAAAATTACACCGAACATAATTAATAATCAAGGAAGTTACAATCATTTTAGGTCAATTTAATGTAAAGTGGATGAGACTCGTAAAATACTGTCATAATAACCTAGAAATAATGGAAACAAACCTAAAAATAATTTTCCTTTCTGTTTTAATGTAAAATAAAGTACAAAAAAAGACTAGTCTTTTACAAAATATGTGAATGAACTGAAATATTTGTGAAATTTTACCAAAAAATGGACGCTAGATCTACTGTGATCTGTAAGTTGTGACGCACATGTATAAATGATAAACTAAAGCATAATATCAACATTACACTTATTTTTCTTAAGAATTTACAGGTTGTTCATATTTGTTTGTGTTTTGTTCAAGTTTGTAGATATAAATATTTTTATTGGAGAATTTAGCTTTTTTTTCCACACAAACACAGACATTATTTTATACATTTTTATCCTATCATTTATGTTTTATTACCTTTATTATTTTATTACCTTTACCTATTACCATATTAGGCTGAATGTGGCCCCTGATCTAAACTGATTATAATAAATGAACAACCATGTGATCATTAGAAGTCATCAGTCATCATATTTAATCATTCTATTTTCACTATTTGGTTTGTTCTGACAAATGAGCAGGTGTTTATTTTGGAGGGAAACAGGTGTAGTCCATATATAGGTACTGTGGGAAGCCTTATGTTTGCGTTGCTTCTGTTTCTGTGCTGCATAAACCTAGAGCCCGCAGCCGCCGCCGCTCCCTCTGGGTCCAGAACGTCCTGAAAATTTCATTGGCTGGTTCTGGAACTCTGCTTTGACGATGTTAGATAAAAGTCAGTCTGATGACCTCCTTCATGATCCACTCTCTTCTCCTCCAGTTTTTTCCCGCCTTAAGAGTCCAGATGGGCTCGCATCGCTCCTCATTTGCATAAAGTTGAAATTTCTCAACTTTTCCTGGTCGCTCAATTCGCTCATTTCGCGTCGCTTGCAGTCGCCAGCGGACATAGACGATGAATGGCAGCTGGTCGCTCAGATCACCCCGGGCACTTTTGGGGTGAAGGTACTATTAAGGTTCTAATCCTCTGGAGGAACTCCAAATATTACTATGTACGGTTCTGTTGTTTTAGGCAGATTTCTGTAAATACCTCAAATACTGATGTCCCAAAGTCAGAGTGAATCACATGACCCAGAACATGTGTCCATAGTTACTGAGGACTGGTGACATCTACTGCAGCTGGAAACAGGATAGAAATATGTTTAAGAGGTGGGTTATGGTAAAGTATAAGCGATGAAAGATTTTGAATTGAATCAAACAGTAACGGACACAGATGGACGATGAGTAAATAATATCTTCATCACAGGTACAGTCCAAAGGTGTTTTCCATGCTGTTTGATGATGGGGGTTGATCTGTTGAATTATATGGTGAAGTTTTCAGGTGTCCTGTAACCTGTAAACACGCCCCTAAGGGGGGATCTGGTGGGAGATGAGGGAATGTACTGAAATATTTCTTATCTGTAAATATCTGTGAGTATGCGGAATGTTGAAGTTCTGAACTAATGTGTCCAATGACATGAAAATGTCACCAAGAAAAAGAGTCGTATTTCCTGCCTGTTCCACAATAGGAATAGATATATATATATTATAGGAATAGACCTCAGTGTTTGTTTACACTTAAAGTGCCGCCTACATTGAAACCAGATTAATATTGTATCAGTGTTTCCACTACATTCATTCAGTCGTCTCAACGCTTCCTCAAACTTCTATAAATTTTATGTTTGTTGCAAATACATGACTGCTACTGTTAGTTTATATAGTCCTAGTATATATAATGTTAGTGTTCATTCCTTTATATATACAAGCTAGCTATCGTTTAACTTAGCGAACGTTACAAAAACGGTCATTTTTGGTGGTGTTAATGTAGTTGTTTTATCCAGATAACAGCCTATATAACATGTTTGTGTTGATAATGGTATAAAATGACCAGGCTAATGTCATCTGCTGTAGCCACAGTTAGCTAACCATAGTTATAGCTAGTGTTTAGCTTTCATTGAGCCGTGGTATGTGGTGACATTTAATAATAATAATGGATTACATTTCTATAGCGCTTTTCAAGGCACCCAAAGCGCTTTACATTATTGATCCATTATTCATTCACTCTCACATGCTCCCTCTGGTGGTGGTAAACTACATATGTAGTCACAGTTGCCCTGGGGCAGACTGACAGAAGCGTGGCTGCCATTTCGCGCCTACGGCCCCTCTGACCACCACCAAACATTCATATGCATTCATACACCAGTGTGAGTGACACTGGAGGTAAGGAGGGTAAAGTGTCTTGCCCAAGGACACAACGGACTGACTAGGACAGAGCGGGAATCGAACCGCCAACCCTTCGGTCAATGGATGACCCACTCTCCCAACTGAGCCATGGCTGTCCCATTTGAATATGGTTGTTATTTATACAGATTATTAGTTTGATAGCTTTAACTGAAGGAATAACTTACAGATAGTCAACAACTATTTAAAAACATGGACCTGATGGATGTTGAATCGCAGTTTGTAATCATGGTACATTTTGGAATAAATGTCAGAAATTTAGTAACTTTTTCATTTCATTTTGTAATAAACTGCCACTACACATTATAATACATATAATACATTTTGCCCCATTTCTATTTCCGAAATATATTCGTAATTTCAAATTGTCCATGTCTAATATGTCTAATTATCATAAATCACTTGGAATGTTTCCCAAACAGCTCCATGAGTTTTAATGTTACACCAGCAAAACACCTGCTGTTACTTTACATAATATAACTACATGACAATATTTATTTTAAATCAAATTAATTCAGTGTTCCTCTGTCCCTGTAGGAATGTTCTGGATGCTGCTCAGTATCAATGGGTCAGACCTGAAAGGGTTCCATGCATGGAAAGTGCTATACAAATAAAGTTTGTTTGATTCATCCAGCAAGAGAAGCGGGACGAATCAACCATTGTGTCAAGTCTTGTTTGCTGCGCTCCATTAGAGGATAGTGTTGTCACGATACTAAAATTTCCAACTCGATACCGATACTAAGGATAATACTCGATACTATTTCGATACTGAAGATGTGAGGGATTCTTTTTAAAATGTCCTCCATGGACTGTTAAAAAAAGGTAGTAAGTGCGGGTGCAGAATAAATGCATGTCTATCTCTTGGTAAGTTAAGGTAGGTCTATCTTTTTGTTCAAGCCCTTCTGCAGTGCTAACTGTAAGACTCTTTATGGTCGAGCATTATGTGCGCGGGCGGTAGCGTATTGCATCATGTGACCACCGCGGACCCCTTGCAGGACTAGCAACACGCACGTCAAAAATGATAGGCTGACATGCTCACGGTGGCCTCCGTGGTGGTAACGTGATACTATGCGCTACCGCCTGGCTGCCGCCCGCGCGCATAAACGTTCGACTATATGGAGGCCTTTAAAAGCAAAGTTACATCGGATGGTCCAATCACAGACCTATAGAAATAGTGTATAGGTCTGTGGTCGCACTGGCGTCATCCCGTGTGCTGTCAGAGGCAGCTGGAGAAAAAAAGAGACTTTAATTTACACGCCGGCATTACGGCTGTGCCAGAGCTGACCGCGTTGATGATGCCTGTTTACAATTCTTAACGTTACCGCTACAAAAAAGCGGCGACGGGCCATAAAAACAAAAATCGATTTTCCAGCAACTTAGTATCTAATTAGATACCAAGGGTCAATATCGATTTAGTATCTAAAATCGATTTTTTTGACAACCCTATTGGAGGATTAAAGTTATGTTTTAATAAAGCCTTGAAAGTGCTTGTGATTTGTACCCCAAGACAAGTGAATGAGGTGGAATGGGAGATGAGCATGGTAATTATCAGTTGCTAGCTGATTCACTGTTTAGGTTCAGCTTATGTCCTGAAAGGGTATCAAATGCCTGCAAAGTATCACAAATTTTAGGGATAGTATTTTCTGAAGCGTATGAAGCCAGGTCACCAGCATAGTGTTACAATGTTCCAGAAAAATTTGTATTTGCTCTTCGTAGAATAGCTAAAGGTTCTATGGCTAAGTCAAATAATACGGGACTGAGGGAACGGCCCTGACGAGTACCCCTTTGAAGTAGAAAGCAAGCCCATGTAATATTGTTGGTTTTGACCAATGAAACAGGTGAGGAGTACAGGGTTGAAAATGGGGGCCAAAACCAAACTTATTTAAGATACAAAACAAAATACCTCCACTCTACCCAGTCGAATGTCTTCTCGGCATTGAGGGAAACGTTAACCTCAGGTGTGACTGCCGAATGGTCGGAGTGTAGTATGTTAAGACTAGGGCTGGGCGATTTTCTCTTTTTAAAAAATCTCAGATTTTTTCCCAAAAAACTTGATTCACGATACGATTTTTTTCCCACGTAGGCTAAATGAAAATGAAAACACTAGAAACGTGGTTTCTTTCATCTTCTTTTTTAATTAAATAACATGTAAAACAAAAATACTTCTACAAATAAGTGTAAATAATAAATCATTTGTGCAAAAGGTGCAACTGCAACCTGAGACTTTACCTACATGAACTGTAGTAAGTCCAGACATATCCACCACTGTTACAGGAAAAACTGTGCAAAAAAAATAGTGTAAAAGATACATTTTGTTGGAAAAAAGAAAGCTTTAAATATTTTAACAACTAAAACAATATACATTAATACTCATATTATATGAAAAACATTGCAAAAAACGTAGTAGTGCAAAAGTAAGATAAAAATAAAACTAGTAACATTTTTACTTTGTAAGGACAAAATAAAACAAACCTAATTATCAATCAAACTACTTCAATAAACCTGAACATGTTACCAATATTTTGGATATATGATGTTATTGTGTCTGTTATCGCTCCACATCATGCTCCATGTTTATCATAAGGTTCAGAGTCCTGCACGGGTTCGGGTACCCGTGGGTGAACCGCAAATTTTCACGAAACGGGTGAAAAATGTTGTGCTGTGTCGGATACGGGTTCGGTTCGGGTCGGACGTGGGTGATCGCGGGTCTAATTTGCGGTTCATAGGCTAAAAGGTTAATAACATTTTTATTTGGCTCTGCCTTGGCTATGTCACTGTTCACTATATTCATGGCAATAAATGTTTGTATTTAAGTTTGGCTATCTGACATTTTCTTCCGGGTTCGGGTCGGATATCGGGTTCATTTATAGCGGGTCGGTTCGGGTGCAGATTGTTTTTTTTTCGTCGGAAAACGGGTCAGATACGAGTTTAAACATGACGGGTACGGGCGGTTGCGGTATGTTAAAATCAGAACCGTACAGGACTCTGATAAGGTGTGTGAGAAAAGCTTTCGGTCACTGGATGCTTTCACTTCAGATGTGAACACAGTGGTCGTACCGCTACCGTCAACAACAACAGTCCGAAGACACAGCTGACAACCAGGCAGTAGCTGGGCTTCATCAGACCCTAAAAACCCAAACCAATTCCACACAACTGAACCTTTAGAACCTTTTAGCTCCATATTACTCCCTGTGCTGCAGAAGAAGGGGATCGTAGGCGGGGCCTGGGGTGAAACACTACGGAAAGCAGCCTGGTTCATAGTTTTCTTTTTGCGAGGAAAAAAAATGCAACAAATGTGTGTGTGTGTGTGTGTGTGTGTGGGGGGGGGGGGGGGGGGGGTGAATCGGATTGCACGATTTTCCTAAAATATGAATTGATTTTGCCATAAAACTCGATTCTAAATCTAAATCGATTTTTTTGCCCAGCTCTAGTTAAGACCCATTCATTCTTAATGGGACAGACAAAAAAGTCCTTTTTTCCAACACTCCTGCTTCTTCATACTTTGTGGCACAGACTTCATTTAAACTTTCAAACACAGTTATTTTTGTGGTGTCTTTAGGATGTGATTGTCATGAGGGTGTGATTTACGGTTGTCGATAGAGAACTCAGTAAATCCACCCTGAAAAGACCAAAATCTGACTTTTTATCAGTGGGTGATGTCATCGCTAGAGCACGAGAGAAGAAAAAATTAAGCTGAAAAATGTCTCAATAACTCGTCCTCACGGCAAAACCATAAATAGTAGACAAACAATCTTTTCCACAAATGTTGCCATGGTTGTGAGAATTCAAACAAACCAGGGTTTGAAGATCTAGCTCTTTTTAAAGTGAAATGACAGGAACCTGTTTGGGATGATGTCAGGGATTTCTGTCAATAGACTTCTATTGGAAAAATCATTTCTGTCTCATGTTGAGTTCAGTGTTTTTGAAATTGTTCTAACTCACTTATTTTTCACAGTACACACATAAAAAGTACATGTACTTGTTCCTCACACCCTCCTGTCACTCATCATCAACTTTGTTTTCACCAATTATTTACACTTTTACCAAAAATGGCAGTAGTTCGGCAGTATGTTCACACCTATTTTTTCCATGTAACAGAGTGTGGAGCTGTCTATGAGTCTGCCCTTTGAAGTTCCCGCCACTGCTCATCACCATGGCAACAGTGCTCCTGGCACTATGAAACACCTGCAGACAATTAAGACTGTGGGCGGGGCTTTAACATGATTGACAAACACTGTGGGCGGGGCTTTAACATGACTGACAGACTAACAGATCTGCTTCATTTTGGTGAGTTCAGTGGTTTTAAAACTGCTGTATCTCACTTATTTTTCACAGTACAGGAAAAATAAATATATCTACTTGTTCCTCAGAACCTCCTGTCATTCAGAGACAGTAACTCCAGGCTGGTTTCCATGGCAATGGGGAAAGTCCCTTACTCACAGAAAATGGGAGGAGCTTTAACAGAAAATGGGAGGAGCTTTAATAGAAGTGACTCAGTCCACAAACACTAACAAACAGATTCACATATGAAGTGAACAGCAGATATTTCTTCCTTTCACCAGAAACAACTACAGCAACAAGAGACAAAAACACGCTTACATTTACTTTAACTGATGGATGGAAGTATAGTTTTTATTATTATTACCTAAACCAAGGAGGCATTAAATTCGAGTCCGTTTATGACTCGACCAAATCAAATTTGGGCAAGTTTGTTGAACGGTAGCATTTGCTTGGGTTTTTTTTTTCACTCTATTGACAACATTTCGGGAGCAATTTGGCTGTAATTTGATTAGAAGTATCGTCTGTCACCTGCGGTACGGGGTCTATTTTGCTGGATGTAGTTCAAAGGTCAAGGTCAATAAAAATATAATAAATTGATCAGTGTCCAGTACTTGAACAGATTTAATGGGACTGAATATTAGACTGAAAAAGACTTGACCTTCATGGTCAACACCCAAGGTCAAAGGTCACCAAATATTGACCTTTTTTTTGTTCGCATTCTAGCATCGCCATTTCTTCATGGATTGTTCTGAAATTCAGAGTGAACAAAGACACGAATAGAAGAAAGAAACTGACGGAATGTCAGCCGATTAGATCAAGTATTGTGCTACACACAACTTCTAGTTTGTCTGTCTGTCTGTCTGTGTATGCAAAAAGTTCACACCTCCAGAATAAAGCCACGCCTTCACCAATGACATACTGATATATCAGCTGGCCAATATTTCCATTTTTTTTTTTAAATCGACCTGTTGCATTGACTTGCATCTTAAAAGTTCTTAAATATTAAAAGTTCTTAAATCCTACCTCTGTCTCCTGCTTCGTCATTTTGTTGAATTAAATGTGGGTGAAAAATCCAACAGGTTTTTCCCACGAACAACTGGTTTTACTGAAGGGGAGAAGGGGAGGGAGAAGGGGAGGAGGAATAGGAGGAGGAACGCTGGGCACACCGTTTCCCTCTAGGTCCCAAACTGAATGAATTATAAATAAGTGATTAATTTCTATTCCGAGTTCTGACACTCAGGCTGAAGACCACTTTTTCTACTTTACACTCAGACTATAGAATATACTGTAAAAAATATGACCGTAGAATACACTGTATACACTCATAAATGTGGAGTAAGGCCTGAACTGAGCATGTGCAGAGTGGAGTAAGGCCTGAACTGAGCATGTGCAGAGTGGACTAAGGCCTGAACTGAGCATGTGCAGAGTGGAGCAAGGCCTGAACTGAGCATGTGCAGAGTGGACTAAGGCCTGAACTGAGCATGTGCAGAGTGGAGCAAGGCCTGAACTGAGCATGTGCAGAGTGGACTAAGGCCTGAACTGAGCATGTGCAGAGTGGACTAAGGCCTGAACTGAGCATGTGCAGAGTGGACTAAGGCCTGAACTGAGCATGTGCAGAGTGGAGTAAGGCCTGAACTGAGCATGTGCAGAGTGGAGTAAGGCCTGAACTGAGCATGTGCAGAGTGGACTAAGGCCTGAACTGAGCGTGTGCAGAGTGGAGTAAGGCCTGAACTGAGCATGTGCAGAGTGGACTAAGGCCTGAACTGAGCATGTGCAGAGTGGACTAAGGCCTGAACTGAGCATGTGCAGAGTGGAGTAAGGCCTGAACTGAGCATGTGCAGAGTGGACTAAGGCCTGAACTGAGCATGTGCAGAGTGGACTAAGGCCTGAACTGAGCATGTGCAGAGTGGAGTAAGGCCTGAACTGAGCATGTGCAGAGTGGACTAAGGCCTGAACTGAGCATGTGCAGAGTGGACTAAGGCCTGAACTGAGCATGTGCAGAGTGGAGTAAGGCCCGAACTGAGCATGTGCAGAGTGGAGTAAGGCCTGAACTGAGCATGTGCAGAGTGGACTAAGGCCTGAACTGAGCATGTGCAGAGTGGAGTAAGGCCTGAACTGAGCATGTGCAGAGTGGACTAAGGCCTGAACTGAGCATGTGCAGAGTGGACTAAGGCCTGAACTGAGCATGTGCAGAGTGGAGTAAGGCCCGAACTGAGCATGTGCAGAGTGGAGTAAGGCCTGAACTAAGCATGTGCAGAGTGGAGTAAGGCCTGAACTGAGCATGTGCAGAGTGCTTTGTTACCATCAGTGGTGAAAGCTGCATCCATCAGCAGCCTCTCACTTTTATTGAAGTGGAAGTGAAGTATTGGAAGCTTTTAAAGAACAGTACACGTCCATGAAAAGGTAAGAAAAGGCTGCGGATGGAAGTGAAGGAACAGGAAACACTGACAGGTTCACACTGGGACGACTCGTGTACGGTTAGACCAATATACCAGGACAATTTTAGCTTTTTTAATTGTTTGTGGTAGTTTTTCTCTGATACTGTGTACTAACAGGGAAGGAAAGGGGAAAAAGAAGAACAAAGAGAAAATTGGAAAAGTCGGACACAGAAACCGGAACCAAACCAAACATTTTTAGGCCGTATTAATCTCACTCAACATTTGTTCAGAGAGATTATCCTGAGACATAAGATATCACCATGAAATGACATGTTCATATACATATAGCTAATGCACATCAGTTGTAATGATCCATTTGAGGAAAGGTCAAAGGTCACAATTAACTAAAAGATCAGAATGAATATTTATACAATTCTCATAATTGGTGTTATCACCTACGAGCAAAAGTTTTTCAGATCTCTGGAGGTCAAAGGTGACATGTAGCCAAAATAACTTGTGTTACACTGTTTATCGCATTATTTAGATGTTTTATCGCGTGAGTTAGTCTTTTTGTCACGTGATTGTGTCTTTTTATTGGGTGATTTTTATTTTTATCATTGATTTAGATTTTTTTATCAAATTAACTAGTGTAACACTGTTCGTGTCATATCACGCTATAACTTAATCAATAATGGATATATTATCATAATATTACACACACTGACACATATATACATATAACCTATCCCCCCCCCCCTCGCCGGCGTCAGTGGGTCTTGTGGTTTTCTTTTTTCCCCTCTCAGTATAAATCCTACCTCACTATAAATCCTACCTCAGTATACATCCTACCTCAGCATAAATCCTACCTCAGCTTAAATCCTACCTCAGTATAAATCCTACCTCAGCATAAATCCTACCTCAGTTTAAATCCTACCTCAGTATAAATCATACCTCAGTTTAAGTCCTACCTCAGAATAAATCCTACCTCAGAATAAATCCTACCTCAGTATACATCCTACCTCAGTATAAATCCTACCTCAGTTTAAATCCTACCTCAGTTTAAGCCCTACCTCAGTATAAATCCTACCTCAGTTTAAGTCCTACCTCAGTTTAAGTCCTACCTCAGTATAAATCCTACCTCAGTATAAATCCTACCTCAGTATAAATCCTACCTCAGTTTAAGTCCTACCTCAGTTTAAGTCCTACCTCAGTATAAATCCTACCTCAGTATAAATCCTACCTCAGTATAAATCCTACCTCAGTTTAAGTCCTACCTCAGTATAAATCCTACCTCAGTTTAAGTCCTACCTCAGTATAAATCCTACCTCGGTATAAATCCTACCTCAGTATATATCCTACCTCAGTTTAAATCCTACCTCAGTATAAATCCTACCTCAGTATAAATCCTTCCTCAGTTTAAGTCCTACCTCAGTTTAAGTCCTACCTCAGTTTAAGTCCTACCTCAGTATAAATCCTACCTCAGTGTAAGTCCTACCTCAGTATAAATCCTAGCTCAGTTTAAATCCTACCTCAGTTTAAATCCTACCTCAGTTTAAATCCTACCTCAGTTTAAGTCCTACCTCAGAATAAATCCTACCTCAGAATAAATCCTACCTCAGTATACATCCTACCTCAGTATAAATCCTACCTCAGTTTAAGTCCTAGCTCAGTTTAAATCCTACCTCAGTATAAATCCTACCTCAGTATAAATCCTACCTCAGTATAAATCCTACCTCAGTATAAATCCTACCTCAGTATAAATCCTACCTCAGTTTAAGTCCTACCTCAGTATAAATCCTACCTCAGTTTAAGTCCTACCTCAGTATAAATCCTACCTCAGTATAAATCCTACCTCAGTATAAATCCTACCTCAGTTTAAGTCCTACCTCAGTTTAAGTCCTACCTCAGTATAAATCCTACCTCAGCATAAATCCTACCTCAGTTTAAGTCCTACCTCAGTTTAAGTCCTACCTCAGTATAAATCCTACCTCAGTATAAATCCTACCTCAGTATAAATCCTACCTCAGTTTAAGTCCTACCTCAGTATAAATCCTACCTCAGTATAAATCCTACCTCAGTATAAATCCTACCTCAGTTTAAGTCCTACCTCAGTATAAATCCTACCTCAGTTTAAGTCCTACCTCAGTATAAATCCTACCTCAGTTTAAGTCCTAGCTCAGTTTAAGTCCTACCTCAGTATAAATCCTACCTCAGTTTAAGTCCTACCTCAGTATAAATCCTACCTCAGTATAAATCCTACCTCAGTATAAATCCTACCTCAGTTTAAGTCCTACCTCAGTTTAAGTCCTACCTCAGTATAAATCCTACCTCAGCATAAATCCTACCTCAGTTTAAGTCCTACCTCAGTTTAAGTCCTACCTCAGTATAAATCCTACCTCAGTATAAATCCTACCTCAGTTTAAGTCCTACCTCAGTATAAATCCTACCTCAGTTTAAGTCCTACCTCAGTATAAATCCTACCTCAGTTTAAATCCTACCTCAGTATAAATCCTACCTCAGTATAAATCCTACCTCAGTTTAAGTCCTACCTCAGTTTAAGTCCTACCTCAGTATAAATCCTACCTCAGTATAAATCCTACCTCAGTATAAATCCTACCTCAGTTTAAGTCCTACCTCAGTATAAATCCTACCTCAGTATAAATCCTACCTCAGTTTAAGTCCTACCTCAGTATAAATCCTACCTCAGTTTAAATCCTACCTCAGTATAAATCCTACCTCAGTTTAAGTCCTACCTCAGTATAAATCCTACCTCAGTATAAATCCTACCTCAGTATAAATCCTACCTCAGTTTAAGTCCTACCTCAGTTTAAGTCCTACCTCAGTATAAATCCTACCTCAGCATAAATCCTACCTCAGTTTAAGTCCTACCTCAGTTTAAGTCCTACCTCAGTATAAATCCTACCTCAGTATAAATCCTACCTCAGTATAAATCCTACCTCAGTTTAAGTCCTACTTCAGTTTAAGTCCTACCTCAGTATAAATCCTACCTCAGTATAAATCCTACCTCAGTATAAATCCTACCTCATTTTAAGTCCTACCTCAGTATAAATCCTACCTCAGTTTAAATCCTACCTCAGTTTAAGCCCTACCTCAGTTTAAGTCCTACCTCAGTTTAAGTCCTACCTCAGTATAAATCCTACCTCAGTATAAATCCTACCTCAGTATAAATCCTACCTCAGTTTAAGTCCTACCTCAGTATAAATCCTACCTCAGTTTAAGTCCTACCTCAGTATAAATCCTACCTCGGTATAAATCCTACCTCAGTATATATCCTACCTCGGTTTAAATCCTACCTCAGTATAAATCCTACCTCAGTATAAATCCTTCCTCAGTTTAAGTCCTACCTCAGTTTAAGTCCTACCTCAGTTTAAGTCCTACCTCAGTATAAATCCTACCTCAGTGTAAGTCCTACCTCAGTATAAATCCTAGCTCAGTTTAAATCCTACCTCAGTTTAAGTCCTACCTCAGTATAAATCCACCCTCAGTATAAATCCTACCTCAGTTTAAATCCTACCTCAGTTTAAGTCCTACCTCAGAATAAATCCTACCTCAGAATAAATCCTACCTCAGTATACATCCTACCTCAGTAGAAATCCTACCTCAGTTTAAGTCCTAGCTCAGTTTAAATCCTACCTCAGTATAAATCCTACCTCAGTATAAATCCTACCTCAGTATAAATCCTACCTCAGTATAAATCCTACCTCAGTATAAATCCTACCTCAGTTTAAGTCCTACCTCAGTATAAATCCTACCTCAGTTTAAGTCCTACCTCAGTATAAATCCTACCTCAGTATAAATCCTACCTCAGTATAAATCCTACCTCAGTTTAAGTCCTACCTCAGTTTAAGTCCTACCTCAGTATAAATCCTACCTCAGCATAAATCCTACCTCAGTTTAAGTCCTACCTCAGTTTAAGTCCTACCTCAGTATAAATCCTACCTCAGTATAAATCCTACCTCAGTATAAATCCTACCTCAGTTTAAGTCCTACTTCAGTTTAAGTCCTACCTCAGTATAAATCCTACCTCAGTATAAATCCTACCTCAGTTTAAGTCCTACCTCAGTATAAATCCTACCTCAGTTTAAGTCCTACCTCAGTATAAATCCTACCTCAGTTTAAGTCCTAGCTCAGTTTAAGTCCTACCTCAGTATAAATCCTACCTCAGTATACATCCTACCTCAGTATAAATCCTACCTCAGTTTAAGTCCTAGCTCAGTTTAAATCCTACCTCAGTATAAATCCTACCTCAGTATAAATCCTACCTCAGTATAAATCCTACCTCAGTATAAATCCTACCTCAGTTTAAGTCCTACCTCAGTATAAATCCTACCTCAGTTTAAGTCCTACCTCAGTATAAATCCTACCTCAGTATAAATCCTACCTCAGTATAAATCCTACCTCAGTTTAAGTCCTACCTCAGTTTAAGTCCTACCTCAGTATAAATCCTACCTCAGCATAAATCCTACCTCAGTTTAAGTCCTACCTCAGTTTAAGTCCTACCTCAGTATAAATCCTACCTCAGTATAAATCCTACCTCAGTATAAATCCTACCTCAGTTTAAGTCCTACTTCAGTTTAAGTCCTACCTCAGTATAAATCCTACCTCAGTATAAATCCTACCTCAGTATAAATCCTACCTCAGTTTAAGTCCTACCTCAGTATAAATCCTACCTCAGTTTAAGTCCTACCTCAGTATAAATCCTACCTCAGTATAAATCCTACCTCAGTTTAAGTCCTAGCTCAGTTTAAGTCCTACCTCAGTATAAATCCTACCTCAGTATACATCCTACCTCAGTATAAATCCTACCTCAGTTTAAGTCCTAGCTCAGTTTAAGTCCTACCTCAGTATAAATCCTACCTCAGTATAAATCCTACCTCAGTTTAAGTCCTACCTCAGTTTAAGTCCTACCTCAGTATACCCTCCAGTATAAAACGTTCCTGGTCCTGGTGTCAGTGGGTTTCATCTAAAGTGTGACTCTGGCGTCTCCTTTTTTGGCCGTAGTGGTTTTCATTCGCTCTTTCCTTCACCCATGTGAATCACATTCAAGCTGTTTGAGAAGGTTTGAGTGTTTGAGGAATGTTAAGGAGGTCAAACCTGGACCATGTGACCTAAACATTTTTTTAATAAATATAACCCTGGACCATGTGACCTAATATATATATATATATATATATATATATATATATATATATATATATATATATATATATATATATATATATATATATATATATATATATATATATATATATATATATATATATATATATATATATATATATATATATATATATATACCTGGACCATTCCAACTAAAATAAATAAATAAATAAATATAAACCTGGACCATGTGACCTAAAATAAATAAATATCCAGGGTTATATCCTCAAATACTGAAAATGGAAAGAGTAACTAAAAACTGGTTCAGTCCACACATCACTGATGATGATACTAAAAACAAAAAATAATTTAAAAATAACATTCATTCATTCAGATTCATCTGATCCAAACCTCTTTTCCCTCTTCCCTGAAAGGAGGTCTGTCATTACACGTTTAACACTAACCCTAACACTAACACTAACACTAACACTAACACTAACACTAACCCTAACCCTAACACTAACACTAACACTAACACTAACACTAACACTAACACTAACACTAACCCTAACACTAACACTAACACTAACACTAACCCTAACACTAACACTAACACTAACACTAACACTAACACTAACCCTAACCCTAACCCTAACACTAACACTAACACTAACACTAACACTAACCCTAACACTAACACTAACACTAACCCTAACCCTAACACTAACACTAACACTAACACTAACCCTAACACTAACACTAACCCTAACACTAACACTAACACTAACCCTAACACTAACCCTAACACTAACACTAACACTAACACTAACACTAACCCAGCACTGTGACTTAACTACTTTTACATGTTCAATAAAACAGCTTCATTCTACTAATCTTTCTGCTGTTAATCACCATCCAAACACATGCACTGATAGGTTAACTGGTTAACTAGTTAACTGGTTAACTAGTTAATCTAAATCACCCATAGGTGTGAATGTGACAGTGATTGTTTGTTTATATATGTTCAGTCGTCAGATGAACTGGAGACTCATACAGGGTGACCTCTGACCCCGCCTTCACCCACTGTGGCTGGGTTAGACCCCCAGTGACCCCAGTGAGGATAAAGCATGTTCAGATGATGAGATGAGACATAATTAAGTCAACTTCAGGCTAAATTAAAGAAAAACTGTTAAAATAGTCGTTAGTTGTAGCTCTACTCAAGTCTTACTTTTTTTTTTACGCCCGCTCCGTCTATTCCAAAAGTGAAAATGAAAACTAACCATTTGTGGGCTCAGTGTGTCCACTACTGTGTTCTGTACCTTCATATTTTCATTCCCTCCAGTGTTCGGTCAGACATGTGTTTATGAAAAGAGGAAAGTGACTGATTCTCCAACAGGTGGTTAGAGGTAGTCCATGACCAGGGCTCTACGCTAACTTTTTTTTCCAAGAGCACAAAAAAAAAATAGGGGCACAAGTAGGTTTTAGTTTTAAATGTTTATTTATTTACAGTGCAGTACTTACGCACAGATACCAACATTGTTGAATGACTGCTGTCATTTGTGTTAATTTAGAGCAGACCATAACATAACATGGGATGTTTTGTCCTTTGATACATTTTAGAACGTTGTATTGGCTGCCTTGTTATTAGATCCATTTTAGAATGATTAACCCTTTCAATATGTGCCGTGTTCGTCTCTATGTGGAGCTGTTCACACACTTTTAATTCATTTCTAGTAGGTTTTCATTAACTCCTCAGGTCTGTGTGTCTTATTGTTGCTGCAACAAACACTCACACATGTGCCACTGTTTTGTTTTCCTCGTTCGCACGATGAAATATTTGCTGCAAATGCGAGTGAAATGGGTGCACTGTAGAACCCTGTCGATGACAGACCCCAAACACCCCCAAAAGGTAGTGGTGACGCTGCTGCTTCATGGTTTTCATGACTTTATTTATTTTGGGTTTTCTGCCTCTACACGCTCTTGTGGCAAAGTGTTGCAGTTAATTTGTTACTGATATTTGTCATTTATGCCAGTGCAGGGAGTACATGGACGTGTGTGACGTTTGTGTAACTGAGCAATAACACGTGTTCTGGGAAATGAGCTAGAAGAAAAGGTTTTTTAGCTTTTTAGCTCCCTGCGCTAACAACACATCCTGTGGATACAGGCCTTTACATGGACAACACAAGGAGCGTTCTCATTAAGTCCCTACGACTTCCCACCTGGATCCTCTGAGTGTGTGTGTGTGTGTGTGTGTGTGTGTGTGTGTGTGTGTGTGTGTGTGTGTGTGTGTGTGTGTGTGCGTGTGTGTGCGTGTGTGTGCACACACATACATATACACATGCAGGTGTGTGTGATTAAAGTCAAATTGAATAAAGTTAATGTGAATTTCACACAACAAAAGCTGATGCAGAACAATGTGTTCAGTTAAATCACATGCACACACACAAATATAAAATGTACTACAGACACAAAACACCAGAGTTCATAGATTTAGGATCTATTCATCTGTATTTAAAATTATTTAATGTGTCTTTTATCTTAAATGTTAAACATTTCAACTGTCTACCCTCAGATTTTATGTTTGTAATTAAAATAAGACAATATTCCTTTGATTTGATGATGTTAAAATGGTGCACAAGCACTTTGTTACTAGTACCCATCTACCTCTAGTACCCGTCTACCTCTAGTACCCGTCTACCTCTGTACTTGGCTGCCTAGTTGTTTGTGCTTCAATAAAAAAAAATCTTGCTGAATTTTGACTCATTTGTTTTTTTTTATTTTGTTTTTTTTTTACTAAAAAAATCAAAATAATAATCTCAATATATTGTTGCTATATCTCGATATATATATATATATATATATATATATATATATATATATATATATATATATATATATATATATATATATATATATATATATATATATATATATCGAGATATAGCAACAATATATTGAGATGATTTTTCTCTCCATATAACCCTAATAGAACTGCCAGTGCAGCCAGTGAACAGTAGTTAGTGCAACAGCAGTAAGTCACAGTAAATGTATGAACACTGATCAAACCTGGAGTTTGGGACCATCCTCTTTTTTTATTTGTCATGGGTAACATCTAACCCTCACAAAAACCTGCCCGTCTACTACATTAAATATTATGACAAACAAACACCAACATAAACACACACTGCCAGAGAAAAATGTTATGATAGCATTGGGCTAATGTTAGCATTGGACGAATGTTAGCATTATGCTAACGAGACGTTGACTTGAACCATAGACAGAACAAATATAAAATAGTCCATGTCCTCTATACTATCCATACATAACCCTAGGTATAAGTGGACAGACTAATGACTGGTGGACAGACTTATCACTATCACTCATCTGTCTTTACTTTGATACTTTTTACTCACTAAAAAAAATTGTGTCCTTTCTTTTTGTTAGTGAATTTTCCTCCACGATTCTTCCAATATCTGCAAATGTTGAAAGTGGCAAATTTCTTCAGGAACTTGAAAATATTCTGTCCATACTTTCTACTGTCTTGACGTTTAACAGGAAGTTCAAAAACTGTCCTCTTACGTCCCTTATTGTGAAAAAGGTCCATAACCCTTACGCAGACGTGGTCCACGGCGAAGGCCTAAAAAAATAATAAAGAAACGAGCAGGAACAATATCGTGTTTTTCTGACACCCCCCAAACATGGCCTCATATGAAATCTTTCGACCTCCCCCACGTCACTGTGGGGTCAAAGGTCACGTCACTGTGGGGTCAAAGGTCACATGTGAAACCCTTACACTCGTGTCAGTGATCCTGAGTGGGCGTGGCCCACAGACTCCCGTTCATTCTGAGCAGGAGCAAAATTGTGTGCGTGTGTGAGACGTGTACATTCTCGGACACAGCTCGCTACCGTGAATGTGTTAATGGTGCGAGTGGTCCCTGGCATATTTGGTCCCCTGATGATCACTAAGCCTAATAAAAGTAAGAAACCTGATATAAAGGTTGATATGAAAGAGATAACTGTGAAATAAAAGTGAGAATTATGAATTAAAAAGTACAAGTGATGCTGTGACCCATTTTCGCTCCGTTGGTTTGAAAACCTGCGCAAACGTTTTCTGAAGAGTTCAGAGTTCAAATTGCGTTCAAAGACCAAAGAAAAATGGGATTTTCCGTCTATCTCCATGCATGTTAGCAAAACGAATCCTGTGAGAAACAAGACAGCGAAACTGAGGGTTTTGTTTTTCTTTAAAATTAGGTTAAAATCAGGAACTGTGCCATTAAACAGTGTTTTAGTTCAAAGAAAATTACATTAAACACGTTTTTAGTTGATGTTGTTTTTTTTACAAACTGTCTTTAAACAATGCTTTTTTTATTTTTTTTACATGAAACTGTCAAACTGCATTGTTAGTTGGCCTTTTTTTATACATGAAACTGTCATTAAATAGTGCTTTAAATTATTATTTATTTATTACATCAAACAGTTTTGTCAGTTCTTTTTTTCCACGGATCGTCTTTTCCAAAGCAGAGCTGTTTTTCTTTTTTTAATCAAACCTAACTTTCTCCCTCCATTGGACATAAACTGGGTTTCAGGAGGAGGGTTTTTGTCTTTTTCCTGTTGGTTAAACTCTTAAACTTCACCACCGCCGAACACCGAAAACAGACATTTTTCTTACCCGGTGCAGAACTTGGGTATTTCCTTGGGTGGAAAATCCTCCACAGAAATGTGTGTTTGTGCAGAAAAAAAACCCGAACAGAGATGAAGAAAAGTCCAGACTTTCCCAGAAAAGTGAAAAAACAGACCGTAATCTTCCAGAACACTTTCCCTCCGTGTGTTTGAGGCGAAAAAGACCAGACTTTTCCAACCTTTCCGTATCCCAGGACACTTTTCTTATCCCAGGACACTTTTCTTATCCCAGGACACTTTTCTTATCCCAGGACACTTTACTTATCCCAGGACACTTCTTTTCCCAGGACGTTTTTCTTCTTCCAGAATACTTTTCCTCTTCTCTGCTCCAAACACACTCACTTTCCGTTGCTTTTAATCCTTTCGCCGCCAAAAATCGCAGCTCGGAGTGTCCGTGAACGCACCATTCTTGCCCAAAGATTTCATGTTCAATGAGAGAAAGAAGGAAAAAAAGAAGAAGAAAGAGGAGGAGAAGCGGAATGTACAGGAGAGAAGAGGCAGGAAGTGGAACCCCCCCCCCACAAAAAAAAAGTCTGAGAGGAAGTTCTAGCCCCTCCTCCTCCTCCTCCCCCTCCTCAGTGGAAACTGGAGGAAAAGTATTTTTTTGTCACAGGGATCTATGGAGGACCAAACCTGCCATATAATTAAACAAAGATAAATACATATAAAATGTGTTGATAAATTCATTTTTGTAAAATGTTTAAGAGGGACAGAAGATGGCGGACATAAGCCCCGCCCTTAAGTCTAAACAGGAAGTGGGTGTTCTTCAGGTATGTTGTAGTTTAGAAAACTTCTTGTTATCACAGATCATACAGTTTACAACGATACAAAGAGATAGAAAGGTACAAAAAAGATTGTTCATTATCCTCTATCGTCTTATCTATAAAACTATTTATTAATCTGTAAAATAATTAGTCTTTTCTATAAATGTGAGCTATAGAATAATTAGAGTTTGAAAGGCTTAGCTAATGTTACCTTAGCAAAAGAAAGTGTGTTTTACTGATGTGGGGCTACATTAGCTTAGCTAAAGAAAGCATTTTTTATGTAGGGCTAACATTAGCTTAGCTGAAGAATATGTGGTTTATTGATATAGGGCTAACATTACCTTAGCTAATGAAGGTGTTTTATTGATGTAGTGCTGACATTAGCTTAGCTAAAGAAAGTGTGGTTTATTGATGCAGGGCTAATGTTAGCTTAGCTAAAATACTGTGTTTTATTGACGTATGGCTAATATTAGCTTATCTAAAGAAAGTGTGTTTTTGCTGCAGGGCTAACGTTAGCTTAACTGAAGTATGTGTGTTTAATTGATATTGGGCTAACGTTAGCTTAGCTAAAGAAAGCATTTTTTATGCAGGGTTAACATTAGCTTAGCTAAAGAAAGTATGTTTTATTGATGCAGGGCTAATGTTAGCTTAGCTAAAGAAAGTGTGTTTTTGCTGCAGGGCTAACATTAGCTTAACTGAATAATGTGTGTTTAATTGATATTGGGCAAACGTTAGCTTAGCTAAGTGTGTGCATGAGCATTTCCATGGACCATCGTAACGACAGTAACTGTTTGAACAAAACTGTTCAGTGGCTCAAACCTGATTTGTGTCCTGGGTTAAAAAATCACAACAAGTCACTCGTGGTTGTGAAAATAATTGTCCAGAAGTTGTTGGATTGTGTCATGTGACATCATCCGTGATGTGACCACGCCCACACATCATGTGAGTCACATGGTCAGATGTGTTTTTTCAGTGTTTTCCAGCAGATGGAGCAGTTTTCACTGTTTATCCAATGGATGAATGTTTAATACATTTATTTTTTATATATAAACAGTTAACATGTATAAATATAACGTGTGTAATCAACTAAAAACAGTTATTTACAAAAAATAAGCTAAAATTATTAAAAAATATATATACAATTTAAGAAAATAATCTATTAAACAACTTCAATTTTGAGGAACTTCAATAATAAATAAAATAAAACAATGACCAGGACTCAAAAACAGCACCAGTAAAGTCTACGCATTCTAAATCAATGTAGTAGTTATAATTATTATTATTATTATCACTATATTTATATTCATATAAAATAATTGTTGTATAAACATCATAGGAACATATTGTTTTTCCAATATATTTAATGAAATTTATTTTAATGTATGTGTGTGTATTTTCTTTGTTTATTTCTAAACTCTTATTGTATCATTCTTGATGTGTTGTTGCTTGATTTTTTTCATTTCATTTTCTATGTAAAGATTTAAAACCCAAACACATTCTGCAGGAACAGACATAAAATGATGCAACAGCTCTTTCATGTGGACAGCTGAAGGTACTGATGCACCACAACTTTATACTGTGGAAAAACTAGAAGATTCAAATAGAAATAAAGAATATTTTTAGTTATTTTGAATTTAGACAATAGAAAATAGAACTATTGTAAACCTTTACATATTATTAGTGAAATGTCACATTCATAAAAGCATATTTCAAAACTCCATTCTTTTATTTAAATTATTTTTCATTGAAGTTAACATTACTATGAGTCTATATAGTAGTATGTCTGTGCTTGATCTGAATTCTAATCTACTATCATAATTATTATTTTTTCTTTTTTCCTTTTTCTTCTTTTCACAAATACAATATTTTTATTGAAGTCTGTCTCATCTATTTTGAGGTGAACTCTGGAACTGGAATGGCTGAATGTTCTTCCATGTTTGTACTTGTAAACTTCAAATGAAGTTTGAAAAAAAAAGAAGGGACTGATGCACAAGGTGTGCCTTTCAAAACTGTTGTTAAAGAAAAATACTACAAAATATTATATACATATATATATATATATATATATATATATATATATATATATATATATATATATATATATATATATATATATATATATATATATATATATATATGTATGGGGGTGTGAAGGGACAGGGACTTCTGACATCCTGACTCCTACCCCCCTCCCCCTCCAAATGTGGCAGTCAGTTTTTACACTCAGAGTCAGTTTTTACACTCAGAGTCAGTTTTTACACTCAGAGAGTCAGTTTTTACACTCAGAGAGTCAGTTTTTACACTCAGAGTCAGTTTTTACACTCAGAGAGTCAGTTTTTACACTCAGAGTCACTTTTTACACACAGAGAGTCACTTTTTACACTCAGAGTCACTTTTTACACTCAGAGAGTTACTTTTTACACTCAGAGAGTCACTTTTTACACGTAGAGTCACCTTTTACACTCAGAGAGTCACTTTTTACACTCAGAGTCACTTTTTACACTCAGAGAGTCACTTTTTACACTCAGAGAGTCACTTTTTACACTTAGAGAGTCACCTTTTACACTCAGAGAGTCACCTTTTACACTCAGAGAGTCACTTTTTACACTCAGAGAGTCACTTTTTACACTTAGAGTCACCTTTTACACTCAGAGAGTCACCTTTTACACTCAGAGAGTCACTTTTTACACTTAGAGTCACCTTTTACACTCAGAGTCACTTTTTACACTTAGAGAGTTACTTTTTACACTCAGAGAGTCACATTTTACACTTAGAGTCACCTTTTACACTCAGAGAGTCACTTTTTACACTGAGAGTCACTTTTTACACTCAGAGAGTCACTTTTTACACTCAGTCACCTTTTACACTCAGAGAGTCACTTTTTACACTTAGTCACCTTTTACACTCAGAGTCACTTTTTACACTTAGAGTCACTTTTTACACTCAGAGAGTCACTTTTTACACTCAGAGAGTCACTTTTTACACTCAGAGAGTCACTTTTTACACTCAGAGAGTCACTTAGTGTAAAAACTGAGTCCATTTGACCAGTGCTCTGAAACTCACATCTGATAGTTGTTAATAATAAATATGAATGTGTCACAGACAGAACAGCTGTTTATGATGACGTTAGGTTTTATGTGGGTTAGCTATTATGTGGGTTAGCTTTTATGTGGGTTAGGTTTCATGTGGATTAGGTTTTATGTGGGTTAGGTTTCATGTGGGTTAGGTTTATGTGGATTAGGTTTTATGTGGGTTAGGGTTTATGTGGGTTAGGTTTCATGTGGGTTAGGTTTTATGTGGGTTAGGTTTATGTGGGTTAGGGTTTATGTGGATTAGGTTTTATGTGGGTTAGGGTTTATGTGGGTTAGGTTTCATGTGGGTTAGGTTTTATGTGGGTTAGGTTTATGTGGGTTAGGTTTTATGTGGGTTAGGTTTTATGTGGGCTTAGTAAGGGACTACAGTGAGTGGAGGATGTGACGTCACATGTTCTCCAGTCGTGTAGTTTAAATTATGAACAGGTTTTATTCACAGATGAATCAGTCGTTCATTAACAGAAGCAGATGAAACATTAATAATTATTATTTATTATGAGGAACAACATGTGTGGGATTCAGGTCACATGACAAACCTGATACCATTTAACAGTTTATTTACCATTGAATACCATTCATTCATTCTCTGATCTCAGGCCCCATGAGCCTCTGGAAGGGGCGGAGCCTTAAACTCACATTGATGTAATAAAACATCACATCCCCAAAATCACAACTGATTTTAAGGAACTATGTGATGCTGAAATTCAAATGTATGAATTGGATAATGTGATCAAAAAAAAGTTAGTTTAGGGAAAGCACCTGGACATTTTTATAAATTATTTTGGAATGAAATAAAAGAATTGTTATCTGTATCTATATGTGAATGCTTCATGAATATTCCTTAAGGAATAATAACACTTATTCTATGTCCCTCTAGAACATTCCGACAGCTTCCGTTCACTTTGAATGGACGTTCCCAGCCTTCAGTGGGCGGCTGCCCGCTGTGCCATTAACGCCCGTTGCCAATGGTAACAGGTTTTATCACTTCAGATTGACGGTACCATATCACTCCGCAGGTAGTTCGGCCATTTTGAAATTAAATATTGTCTACGTTGTAACGGCTGTTTTATCCGGTCTGTTAGAGTCGTAGCAGGAATAAACTGGAATAACCATAGAATAAGCGGGATAATGTATTGATCACAAGGGGAATGCATTATCCCTTTCTTATTCCCAAACTGGGTAAAGATAAAAAATACTTGTAGAATCTAAGGCCTACTCCACTTGTTAATGTTGATTATAAATTGTTTGCTCATGTTGTCGCTAATAGATTAATAGAAGGTGTGGCACAAATGATGAGTGAAACACAATCTGGGTTCCTTAGACCAGGGGTTCTCAAACTTTTTTGGTCCAGGTCCCCCTTGGAGGGGTGACATTTTTCCATGTCCCCCCTCATCCTGGCGATACTGAAAATGATAAAAAACCACTTCAACAATGATTATTATGAAACAATGATAACCTTTTTTAATAGTGCTTTTGTGCAAACCAGCCACATTTTCAGGTATTATAATATAAATGAACACTTCAGAAACAACAATTTTAAATAATTTTAAAATAATAAACGGAACAAAAGACACACAAAACCGTGTGTCTATCAACTGAGCCACAGCTGTGGTTCAGTTGGTAGAGTGGGTCGCCCAATGACCGAGAGGTTGGCGGTTCGCTTCCCGTCTCTAGGCCGGAACAAAAGACACACAAAACCGTGTGTGTGTGTGAGACAGACAGACAGAGACTTAATGAGACGGATGAGCTTGTCAAACTCAATATAACTATCAATGTACTTTCTCTTTTTAGGGTTAGGGCGTTTGTTTTTGTCATTGTCATTTTCATTGTCATTTCTTTTACCACTTCTTGAGGAACTTGGCGGACACAAAAATCGATCCATGTTCGCTGCAGGGTGGCTAAAAATAGCCTGTGACTCGCTCCGTCTCAATTTAGTCAAGCTGGCGTCAAACAGCGCTGTTACTTCCGCCCGCTCGCTACAAAATAAAACTTCCGCATTTCAAAATAAAACGGCAAAAAAAAACAAAAAACAAAAAACAAAACCGTGAATAATTTCGCGTACCCCCTGGACATACGCCATGTCCCCCTTGGGGTCCACGGACCCCAGTTTGAGAACCGTGGCCTTAGAGAATGTTCCATCCATAACGATATCAGGCTAATGTTGGATCTGTTTGATTATAGTGAGAGAATTGAGGATGATGCTTTCATTTTCTTTGTAGTTTTTGTAAGGCATTCCATAGTGTGGAACACCCTTTGGTTTTGGACACTGTGGTTTTGGTGATGGCTTCAGAAAGATCATCAGATAGTTCAACAGTTCAATATCGTTACCATTGGACATGTGTAGTGGAATAGAGGTGAGGAGGGGTATTGGTTAAGGTGGTCCTGCCTCTCCTCTGCTCTGTATCATAGAGGTGTGAATGTTAAACAATAGTGAGTGAGTTAACTGGCTAATACCAAAAGCTCTAACAATTATTTCCTCCTTGTCAGAAACTTTTAGTATTATTTTAGTACAGCTATTGTAGCATGCGTGAAAGGAAGGGATGAGAGGGAGTACAGGGACCTTATCATCAGATTCACCACCTGGACCAGGGACAATGGTCTCATCCTGAACACTTTAAAAACCAAAGGGATGATCATTGACTTTGGTAGGAACCCCTCCCATCAGCCTGTTACCATCGACGGTGAGCAAATCGAGGTGGTAGACACCTACAAATTCCTGGGTGTACACCTGGACCATCGACTGGACTGGTCAGCACCGGCTCCAGCCCTGTGTAAGAAAGGACAGAGCAGACGGTTCTTCCTTAGAAGACTCAGGACCTTTGATGGCAGACATGCTGTATATCTTCTACCAGTCTGTGGTGGCCAGCGCCGTGATCTTTGGGGTTGTCTCTGTTGGGGTGGCACTATGACCACAAGGGACAGGGACCGGCTGGGAGGTGTGTGTCTGTGATGGGGAGGAGGGACTCGGTGGACTCTGTGGGGGCAGTCTTAGAGAAGAGGATGCAAGCTCTAATGCAGGGGATCCTGACAGATCGCTACAGGACGTCCTTCATCCCTGCCGCCATCAGGCTCCTGAATAGATCTGTTTTTTTTTTTTATATTTTAAATGTTTGTTTTTTTTACCATAGCTATTTATTGTTTATTGTCATTATGGTACGGTGTGCTCATGTGTGAATCTGTACGTTGCCGGACACCTGAATTTCTCTCTTGTAGAGATCAATAAAGTTTTTCATCATCGTCATCACTTCATATATATGAAGTCGTACTTGTAAAGTTTGAAGTAATACTTTTTCCATCCGTATTCTGATGGATAAAATACACACAATATATTTTATGCACAGCTATATATATACAAATATGCACGTGTATCCAATGTGGATATATTGAATATATTGACAGTTAATCTTACACATATACTTTTACTTAGTTACTTCCACCTCTGAAACTGACTGATAAAAGCAGCAGCTCTACCAAATATGATATTTTACTCTGGAACATATTTTTTGGTTATTATAATTAAATTAAAAGAGTATGTATAAAGAAAACTTTTGTTGAAATATCTCTTTTCATTTCAAGGGGGAAGTTGTAGAATGGAAAAGCTGTTCTCATCAGCACCACACACACAGTTTGGCTGCACGGTACTGCAGCTGGACGACCAATCAGAATGCAGAGGGCGGGGCTTACAGAACATGCTAGGTTGAGTCAAACAGCACGAGTGCTACTGAGTGTCCGCGTGCGACATAAAAAGGTGACATTTTCTCCCAGATGTTCCCAGAATCCTCACATTTCTCACACATATGGAGATGGAAGGAAAACACGTAAGTTCCCAGAGTATCTGATGGTTACATTTAACAACTAATCCTCTGGTTATTAGCCTTTTACTACTGCTAGTTTCAGGAAGTATTCTGTCACATTACAGTTTGTGCTGCTGTTTCTAGACACTATGATGTTTCTGTTAACTTAAAAAAACCTACTGCTAATATTATTTTATTAAATAAATGTTCCAGTTAACAGTTATCATTTAAATAAAACTACTACTAATATTATTTTATTAAATAAATGTTCCAGTTAACGGTTATCATTTAAATAAAACTACTACTAATATTATTTTATTAAATAAATGTTCCAGTTAACAGTTATCATTTAAATAAAACTACTACTAATATTATTTTATTAAATAAATGTTCCAGTTAACAGTTATCATTTAAATAAAACTACTACTAATATTATTTTATTAAATAAATGTTCCAGTTAACAGTTATCATTTAAATAAAACTACTACTAATATTATTTTATTAAATAAATGTTCCAGTTAACGGTTATCATTTAAATAAAACTACTACTAATATTTTTATTAAATAAATGTTCCAGTTAACAGTTATCATTTAAATAAAACTACTACTAATATTATTTTATTAAATAAATGTTCCAGTTAACAGTTATCATTTAAATAAAACTACTACTAATATTATTTTATTAAATAAATGTTCCAGTTAACGGTTATCATTTAAATAAAACTACTACTAATATTATTTTATTAAATAAATGTTCCAGTTAACAGTTATCATTTAAATAAAACTACTACTAATATTATTTTATTAAATAAATGTTCCAGTTAACAGTTATCATTTAAATAAAACTACTACTAATATTATTTTATTAAATAAATGTTCCAGTTAACAGTTATCATTTAAATAAAACTACTACTAATATTATTTTATTAAATAAATGTTCCAGTTAACGGTTATCATTTAAATAAAACTACTACTAATATTTTTATTAAATAAATGTTCCAGTTAACAGTTATCATTTAAATAAAACTACTACTAATATTATTTTATTAAATAAATGTTCCAGTTAACAGTTATCATTTAAATAAAACTACTACTAATATTTTTATTAAATAAATGTTCCAGTTAACAGTTATCATTTAAATAAAACTACTACTAATATTATTTTATTAAATAAATGTTCCAGTTAACAGTTATCATTTAAATAAAACTACTGCTAATATTATTTTATTAAATAAATGTTCCAGTTAACGGTTATCATTTAAATAAAACTACTACTAATATTTTTATTAAATAAATGCTCCATTTAGCAGTTATTTAAATAAAACTACTGCTAATATTATTTTATTAAATAAATGTTCCAGTTCTGACAGTCATAAGGTCTTGCTCTAGTGGTCCGTGATCAAAGCAGATGAACAAATGTTGGCTTTTTCTTTCAGAAACTCAGTATTCCATTATATCTGCAGTTGAAAGTCCACAGTGGGTGGATCTCTGCTGTGGTTACCGTAGGAACGCTTGGGGAGTTTCCTCAGCTGGAGACCCTCCTCACATTACTGTGCATGTGATGTTCTGCTCCAATAGTCTAATGACAGTGAGAGTTTGTGATACTAATCCTCTTCCTCTTAGATTCCATAAGTTTTCCATGTTGTTCTTGTGTGTCTGTGCAGTTGTAGCTCTGCTGGACATGGACCAGCCTGTGGACCACATGTCTGTGGACCAGCCTGTGGACCAGCCTGTGGACCAGCCTGTGGACCAGCCTGTGGACCACATGTCTGTGGAGGACCAGCTGTGTGGGAAATGGACTGTTGGTTTTGCTTCTTACAATTCCAACTGGAAGGATGTCTTCACGTGGTGAGCACTGAGTCAATGCTAGATGAGGTCAACAGAAGAGTTTAGAGCAGGGGTGTCAAACTCCAGGATCTGGGGCTGATATTTTGTGGCCCCTGTTCATATCAAAGTTTAGCATTAGTTAGTGCAGCTCAAACCTAGTTCTCACACCGTGCTCTGCTTAAGCCTCATTTATTCCTCCAGAACCAGACCAAATGTGTCTTTGCGTTCCTGATGTTGCTCCCAGAGCTGGTATTTATGCCTCTTTCTGTTTTATAGATGTTGTGTTTGAAATCCTCTAGGGGGCGCTAACGAGTCACATTGCAGAGAGTTCAAGACACATAGCGTCTATTGAAACAATGATTTAGAACACAGGTGTCAAACTCCAGTCCTCCAGGGCCGGTGTCCTGCATGTTTTAGATATTTCCTTCTTCCATGTGATTCAGTTTAACCCTTTAACTCCTGAGAACTAACAAAATAACTGGTAACATGAGCAAAGTAAAGACACAAATCAAAGAAAAATACTACATTTAAAAAACCAAAATGAAGAAAAATTAACAAAATGAGCAACAAAAACTAATAAATATTTACAAAATGACAAATAATGTGGAAAATTACTTCTTACTTAATAATCTTTGCTTCTGCCTGAGCCTTTTTCAGTCAAATTCTGGATTGTTCTCTCTCTCTTTTTGCTGCATTGAAGTGAATATATGACTGAAATAAACTAAACAAAAAAAAAAATCATATTGAAATTTGGTCCCAGCAATTTTAATTTTGCCTTTTAAAAATGCTTAAATAAAATGAAAAAAAAAACCTCTTGCTTTTTGGCACCTTTTCCATGCACAAAACTAAAAGGAAAACTGTTGAATTTTTCTGAATACTTAAACATCATCCATTCAGAACGCATCATTCCTGACACATAAAGAGTTAATCATCAACTGCTCATCAGACTGATAATGATGCAATGACCTCCAGGTGTGATGGAAGAGGGAAACATCTAGAACAGGGGTGTCCAAATCCAGTCCTCAAGGGCCGGTGTCCTGCAAGTTTTAGATATTTCCCTCTTCCACATGATTCAATTTAACCTTTTAACTCCTGAAACTTTAGCAGTTCCACAGTAAAAAGAATTAAAATAAGCAACAAAAATAAACAAAAATGGCCAAAGTCATCAATAAAATGAACACAAATGAATAATAAAATGACAAAATAATTAGTAACATGAACAAAGACACGCAGTTTTTCTACGTTTTGTTTCTCATTGTTGATTTTTCTACATTCTTTTCATTTGATAATTTTTTTTTTTCTTTCATTTGGTCCATTTGTGTCTTACTTTCTTCATGTTACTAATTATTTTGTCAGCTTATTTTTAAATTTTTGTTCATTTTGTTGCTCATTTTAATTATTTCTTTCTGTGGAACTGCTAAAGTTGCTGGAGTTAAAGGGTTAAACTGAATCATGTGAAAGAAGGAAATATCTAAAACGGGCATGGGCAAACTATTCCACAAAGGGCCGGTGTGGCTGCAGGTTTTTGTTCCAACCAACCAAGAGTTCACAGTTTGACCTTTGAACTCTCTGAAGACTGAGATCAGTTGATTAATTGAATCAAGTCTGATGTGTTGCTGTTTGGTTGGAACAAAAACCTGCAGCCACACCGGCCCTTTAGGAATGGTTTGCCCATGCCTGATCTAAAACAAGTAGGACACCTGCCCTTGAGGACTGGATTTGGACACCTCTGATGTAGAACATGCAGGACCCCGGCCCTCGAGGACCACAGTTTGACACCCCCTGGTTTAGACGGATTTACTGTGGAGGCATGAAAAGCTGAGCAGAAACAAGAAGGTGGAGTGTGTGTCCACTGGGGCGGCTGTGGCTCAGTTGGTAGAGTGGGTCCTTAGGGTCAAAGGTTAAAGCTGTGGCTCAGTTGGTAGAGTGGGTCCTTAGGGTCAAAGGTTAAAGCTGTGGCTCAGTTGGTAGAGTGGGTCGTTAGGGTCAAAGGTTAAAGCTGTGGCTCAGTTGGTAGAGTGGGTCGTTAGGGTCAAAGGTTAAAGCTGTCGCTCAGTTGGTAGAGTGGGTCGCTCAATGACCGAGAGGTTGGCGGTTCGCGTCCCAGCTCTGGCTGTCCACATGTCGAAGTGTCCTTGGGTAAGACACTGAACCCTGACTTAGGCCCCCAGTAGGACTGACCTTTGACCTTAGAAACCTACTGGTGTATGAGTGTGTGTGAATGGGTGAATGTGAGGCTAATGTAAAGAGCTTTGAACCATGAAGGTGGAAAAGAACTATATAAGCGCAGTCCATTTACGGAAGCTGCTGCATTATGGGATGTTCAGGGCCTGTGACACCACCCCCACTCATTTTAGATGTGCGAGCCCTGTGAGCCTGGTCAGTCCGTTGCCAAATTCCACTTTCTTTGGACTTCATTAGCAGATAAGCCCACAGGTCATACAGATGGATATATCCTCTGACCACCTCACTAGTTCTACCCTCATCCACATTTTTAAAATCCTAGTGGGAAACTTCTTCGTGGGTGGAGTTGTGAAATTTGCCACTTCAGCTTCTCTACTGCCCCCACAGTTTCCTGTGGTATTGCACTGTTTTGCTCAGAGCTCACTGAATTGAAAAACTGTTGACCAACAGACAAACTGATCGGTCAAACTACATCTGGAACCAGATGAAAACATCTGTTTGCGTAATTAACGGAGTGTATAAATTAGGCTTTAGTCTTGCCACACTTTTATTTTATAAATGAAATGATGGTTAAGGTGACTGAAAATCACTGAATTCAAAGACATTTCATTTCAAATTGTATAAAAATTTGTGAGGTTTAATAATTCTTTTTTTATTTTTTTACACAATTTGGCAGTATGACCTTTAAAGCAGTGGTGTGTGTGTGTGTGTGTGTGTGTGTGTGTGTGTGTGTGTGTGTGCCTTTCCTTTTCTTAGCAGTTGTAGACTCTTGTCTCTTCAGTGTCCTTTTCAAAAGAAACTTTCCAAAGACATCTGTTCTTTACTTATTCTGCTAACATGTATTTTACATTTTTGGCATTCAAGTGACCGAGATGTAACTGAGAGAATCTGGTAATTTTTCAAAATAAAAGCTTGTTCAGACTCAGATAATGAATACAAGTGCAATAATTGATTGTTTATTAGGCGGCCAGCGGCCCGGTACCAATTGGTCCACGGACCGGTGGTTGGGGACCACTGCTTTAAAGGACAGCTGTGATTCGATTATTAAGGCCAGATATTTATATTAGCGGACAGTATTGTCTCTGCATTAGCCAGTAGTGGTTAATGTGCTAATAGACAGTCATACCTCTACTTCGCACAGACCAGCTAATGAATGATCCAAGTAGCGAAAAACCTTTACCTCATTTTTTTGTCTCTGAATACGAAAAAAAATCTGTTTAGGAAAGGAAACGGAATCCCAGAGACATTACTCTATGTTTTGTACGTATCATCCCATTGGTTATGAGGGAGCTACCCCTGATGCTTTTGGTGACCTTTGACCCTCATTCATCACAGAGTTTTTCCCAGTGTGTTCTTTTAAACTTTATTACAGAACGTATTCATTATTCATCATGAGCCTAAAGAAAGTGATTCTGATGAAAATGAAAAGAAGAAGAAAGAGTTAATAATAGAAAAGAAACAGGAGATGATAAAAAAAAAAATATGAAAGTGGTACGTGGTGGAGAGATGTCGAAGTTGATATTGGTTGACAGTGTGTACATTAGTGAGTAGTGGTTATTGGGTTAATTATGCCAGTGTTTGTGCCTGCAGGCGTCTGCTGAAGACCATGGCCATGGGTCAGCTGTTGTCGCTGCTCATCTGTGGAACAGCCGTCAGCTGCCAGTACCTGGTGGACGCCAGGGTGGACACGCCCATGCTGCAGAGCTTCCTCAACTACACGCTGCTGCTGCTGGTCTATACAACACTTCTCAGCACCCGCAAAGGTAACGCTGCTCCTGACTGGCTTTGGTTACCGGAAGTGAATTTAAAAGTGTTGGACACCCCTGGTGTAAAGACCATTACAGGGACAGTTCAGTATTTTTCAGATGAATGTGTTTGTCGTCAGTGTCTTTACTCTGGTGCACCCACACTGACTTACCCCCCACAGTGTCCTGTGAGCCCAGTTCTGGTCCGGTTTTGGTCAAAGCTAAAGTAGTCCCGGCAGGTTTCCAGGGGTCAACAAAGTAAAACCTGTTTCTTCTTCTTCCTCATAATTGTTTGGAGCTACTGTCTCTCAATAACAATCAATGAGCTAGCGTTGTCACTGCTAACAGCAGATTAGCACGTGCAGGTGCGAACGTGTACCTGCACATAGCAGCTGCTAACACTGCCCAACAACTGATGAAAGTAGTTTGATAAGATGCACAGCTGGACATCGACCATTGATTCATTTGGTCATTCTAGGTAATTTTATTGAATGTTTTGGTCATTTTACTTAATATTTTTTTTCTGTGCATCTTATCAAACTACTTTCATCAGATGTTGGGCAGTGTTAGCTGTTAGCAGCTGCTTCGTGCAGGTGTACAGCTTTGTGTGATGTTTGAAGCTGTAAAGGTTTTTGGTAATCACGGGCCCCCCCCCCCCCCCAACATGTTCAACACACCCCCTGGGGTGAATCTGCGTCCAAACGCGTCTCTCTGTTGACGTTGTATGTAATCTCCATGTGTGAACGTGAAAATTGGCGTTTGGTGTGGACGTACTGTAAGAATCACGGAGCCATAAATGTTTCCTGAATCTGTTCCCTCATAATGGAACAAGTTGAAAGTGTTTTCCACCAGTTTACAAACTGATCTGCTTTTCCAGGTGACCGGAACCTTCTACATGTTTTAAAAAACAACTGGTGGAAGTATTTGGTGATGGGTGTGGCAGATGTGGAGGGTAACTACACAGTTGTTAAGGCCTACCAGTACACCACCCTGACAAGTATCCAGGTAAGATGAAGAACGTAGTGTGCAGTCCTGTTAGCCCCACAGGTGGACTATCGTTAGCCCCACAGGTGGACTATCGTTAGCCCCACAGGTGGACTATCGTTAGCCCCACAGGTGGACTATCGTTAGCCCCACAGGTGGACTATCGTTAGCCCCACAGGTGGACTATCGTTAGCCCCACAGGTGGACTATTGTTAGCCCCACAGGTGGACTATTGTTAGCCCCACAGGTGGACTATTGTTAGCCCCACAGCAGGTGGACTATTGTTAGCCCCACAGCAGGTGGACTATCGTTAGCCCCACAGGTGGACTATTGTTAGCCCCACAGCAGGTGGACTATCGTTAGCCCCACAGGTGGAGTAACGGGAAATTAGGTTGTATTCAACGTAGCAGTGGGTGTTCTACATGGGTGCAGTACGGGTGCAGTACGGGTGCAGTACGGGTGCAGTACGGGTGCAGTACAGGTGCAGTACCCAGTGTTTCCTCTACTATTTTTTTCTGCAGCGGGGGCAGGAGCGTCGGGGAGTCGTGGTGTAAACAAATGACACTTCACTGCAGATTTTCTTTCAAAATTTTATTTATTAGACTTAAAAACCAAATGGTATAATGAACACAAAAAATAATTGAAAATAAATTGTAATAATAATGTAAATAAATATGTCGGTGGTAAAGTTTACCTCCAGCCTCAGAGCAGAGGATCTTTCTAGAGGTTTTGTAGAAAAGTTCTAATGCTCTTTGGTCAAACCCTTTCAGGTCTGACCCATTGATACTGACCAGCATCCAGAACATTCCTACAGGGACAGAGGAACACTGAATTAATTTGATTTAAAATAAATATTGTCATGTAGTTATATTATGTAAAGTAACAGCAGGTGTTTTGCTGGTGTAACATTAAAACTCATGGAGCTGTTTGGGAAACATTCCAAGTGATTTATGATAATTAGACATATTAGACATGGACAATTTGAAATTACGAATATATTTCGTAAATAGAAATGGGGCAAAATGTATTATATGTATTATAATGTGTAGTGGCAGTTTAATAAAGTTATTAATAAATAAGCATAGAATGAGTCCTTTATTCAAAGGATTCATTCTATGCTTATTTATTAATAACTTTATTCAAAGGACTCATTCTATGTTTATTTATTAATATTAACTTTATTAAAGGACTCATTCTATGTTTATTTATTAATAACTTTATTCAAAGGACTCATTCTATGTTTATTTATTAATAACTTTATTAAAGGACTCATTCTATGTTTATTTATTAATATTAACTTTATTCAAAGGACTCATTCTATGTTTATTTATTAATATTAACTTTATTAAAGGACTCATTCTCAATTCAATTCAATTCAATTTTATTTATAAAGCCCTAAATCACAACAAAGTCGTCTCAGAGGGCTTTACAAAAACATAATCAACTACAGAAATACATGAAAAGTCCCAGGCATCCCCTGTCCTTAGACCCTCCCCCTGTCCTTAGACCCTCCTTCTCGGCAAGAAAAAACTTCCAAACCCAGTGGGAAAAAGAAGAAATCTTGAGGAGAACCACATTGAAGGACAGATCCACTCCCATGGACGGACAGACTATAGATGAACGTCCATGTATAAATGCAGGAAGGGGGGCTGGTCCAGACAGGCAGGGGCGGTGGTCCGGGGTCACAGGTCAGCACAGGCGAGATACTCCAGATCCTGTCGTCCATGGCTCCCGTGCAGGCACTGTCAGGAAAGCCACCACTCCCCCCAGGGGGGGAGGGGGGAAAGGGGACACCAGGTGACTAGTCATGAACAGACTTGGTATGAAAGATATGTTATAAAAATGACAGAAACAGATGTGAGGGAGAGAAAGAGAAGAAAGAACTCAGTGTCTGTACTTCCCCCAGCATTCTAACTCCTAGGGCAGCCTAGACTGAACTGTGACTCATACATCATGTATACATGATATATGAGTCACATCATTTTTAACTAACCTGACCATAGTCTTTCTCAAACAGGAATGTTTTAAGCCTAATTTTAAATGTAGAGACTGTTTCGGCGTTTTTAATATTAAAGGGAAGATGATTCCATAAGACAGTAACCATGGTAACTAAAGGCTCTAGCTCCTACTGTACTTTTAGAAACCCTAGGAACTTTCAGTAAACCTGCATTCTGAGAACGAAGGGTTCTATTGGGTTGGTACGGAACCAGATCATCTTTAAGATAAGAGGGGCCCATACCATTAATGGTTTTATATGTAAGGAGGAGGATTTTAAATTTAATTCTAGACTCAACTGGTAGCCAGTGAAGGGTTTGGAGCACAGGGGTGATAGGGTTAGGGGTCAGGGGTCAGGGTTTGGAGCACAGGGGTGATAGGGTTAGGGGTCAGGGGTCAGGGTTTGGAGCACAGGGGTGATGTGTTCTCTTCTATTTGATCCTGTTAATAATCTTGCTGCTGCATTTTGAACCAGTTGAAGCTTTTTAGGGAATATTTAGGACACGCTACAAGTAAGGAGTTACAATAATCTAATCGTGATGTAACAAATGCATGAATTAATTTTTCTGCAGTAGTTTTAGACAGAATATTCCTAATTTTGGCTAATGTTGCGCAGGTGAAAGAAGGCTGTTCTGCAAGTTTGTTTGATATGCATTTTGAATGAAAGATCTGGATCAAATAAAACTCCTAAATTTTTAACTGTGGCACTGGGTGTTACACTTAAGTTGTCCAGAGTAACTATCTGGTTAGTTAGGGAGTCTCTCGCATCTTTAGGACCAATTATAACGACTTCAGTTTTTTCAGGGTTAAGTATTCTATGCTTATTTATTAATATTAACTTTATTAAATGACTCATTCTATGCTTATTTATTAATATTAACTTTATTAAAGGACTCATTCTATGCTTATTTATTAATATTAACTTTATTAAAGGACTCATTCTATGCTTATTTATTAATATTAACTTTATTAAAGGACTCATTCTATGCTTATTTATTAATATTGTTGTTCTTCATTGTTATTGAATTCATTGTGTGTTGGTTCTATTTATAAAAACGTTCAGATTGTTTTGTTTCCAGTTGTTTTTTTCACGGTAGAAAAATGACTGGAGGTGGAACAACACAGTTTACTTCTACTTCCTCATACATGTCCATGACGCGCTGATGAGGCGTCTGTGATTGGCTCAGAATGTGTGAAGGAACACTCCCCCCTCCCCTCTGGCTCTGTGTGTGTTTACCATCCCAGAGTAACATCCAGCTAGGTTTGGTGACGTCACTTGTTTTGAAAACGTGCAGTAAAAAAACAGTCTTTATTTCCACAGAGACACATGAACCAGTTTGATCCAACAGTTTTTTACAGTTTGTGCAGCAGCTACTGTGGCGCCGTCTGCTCTAGTAGATGCTAATGCTAATGCTACTTCAGGGGGAGGGGCTTAACCCGACATGCGTGGCGCTTAAGTCCATGTGACATCAGATGGACAGACTTTTTCTGGGTCCCTGGTTCCTGTTGTTGTTTAGTGTGAATGCAGTATGCAGCCAGTGGAGGTGATGAACCACTGTTAACTTCTAATAATCTATGACTTTAGTCAAAGGTTAATGATACTTGTCTAGGATCATTTTAATCACGTTTTTCTCTTTTTTTCATAAAGACTTCCATAAACTCATCTGAAAGTAGAGTCATCGTTATCTGGTGGAGATATTAGCTTATTGCTATATTATAAATTAGCTTAGTTGGCACCACACACAATTAAGTTAAGCTGTTATGTTACGTAACGTTAGCTGGTTTTTAATATTTGGTGAATATTTATTTAACTTTTAAAAATGATGTTATTTCAAACCACAGTAATAAGTGGTGGGACGCTGCTGCTAAATGAATGTAGCGGGAACACCTGGAGTTTCTAGGAGCATATGTTTGTGTTTCAGTTGCTGGACTGCTTTGTGATTCCGGTGCTCATGCTGCTGTCCTGGTTCCTGCTGAAGACTCGCTACAGGCCGGTCCACTTTGTAGCTGTGATGGTGTGTCTGCTGGGGGTGGGGGCCATGGTGGGCGCCGACATTCTGGCTGAAAGAGACCAGGGCTCCAGTAAAGACACCTTTACTCCACTAGGACACACTACATGTCCAAGGCCTTGTTTGATTGTGACCAACATGTGGTGTGTGTTTTTGTGTGTCCAGCCAGTGATGTCCTGCTGGGGGACGGTCTGGTTCTGCTCAGCGCTGTCCTCTACGCTGTGTCCAATGTATGTCAGGAGTCCACTGTGAAGAAGAGGAGTACAGTGGAGTTCCTGGGAATGATGGGTCTGTTTGGTACTGTCATCAGCAGCATCCAGCTGTAAGTAATACTTCTGTTATAGATGGTAGTTAAAAATACTACATTTGTGTACTTCTGTCATAGATGGTAGTTAAAAATACATTTGTGTACTTCTGTCATAGATGGTAGTTAAAAATACTACATTTGTGTACTTCTGTCATAGATGGTAGTTAAAAATACTACATTTGTGTACTTCTGTTATAGATGGTAGTTAAAAATACTACATTTGTGTACTTCTGTTATAGATGGTAGTTAAAAATACTACATTTGTGTACTTCTGTCATAGATGGTAGTTAAAAATACTACATTTGTGTACTTCTGTTATAGATGGTAGTTAAAAATACTACATTTGTGTACTTCTGTCATAGATGGTAGTTAAAAATACTACATTTGTGTACTTCTGTTATAGATGGTAGTTAAAAATACTACATTTGTGTACTTCTGTCATAGATGGTAGTTAAAAATACTACATTTGTGTACTTCTGTCATAGATGGTAGTTAAAAATACTACATTTGTGTACTTCTGTTATAGATGGTAGTTAAAAATACTACATTTGTGTACTTCTGTCATAGATGGTAGTTAAAAATACTACATTTGTGTACTTCTGTTATAGATGGTAGTTAAAAATACTACATTTGTGTACTTCTGTCATAGATGGTAGTTAAAAATACTACATTTGTGTACTTCTGTCATAGATGGTAGTTAAAAATACTACATTTGTGTACTTCTGTCATAGATGGTAGTTAAAAATACTACATTTGTGTACTTCTGTCATAGATGGTAGTTAAAAATACTACATTTGTGTACTTCTGTTATAGATGGTAGTTAAAAATACTACATTTGTGTACTTCTGTCATAGATGGTAGTTAAAAATACTACATTTGTGTACTTCTGTTATAGATGGTAGTTAAAAATACTACATTTGTGTACTTCTGTCATAGATGGTAGTTAAAAATACTACATTTGTGTACTTCTGTTATAGATGGTAGTTAAAAATACTACATTTGTGTACTTCTGTCATAGATGGTAGTTAAAAATACTACATTTGTGTACTTCTGTTATAGATGGTAGTTAAAAATACTACATTTGTGTACTTCTGTCATAGATGGTAGTTAAAAATACTACATTTGTGTACTTCTGTTATAGATGGTAGTTAAAAATACTACATTTGTGTACTTCTGTCATAGATGGTAGTTAAAAATACTACATTTGTGTACTTCTGTCATAGATGGTAGTTAAAAATACTACATTTGTGTACTTCTGTTATAGATGGTAGTTAAAAATACTACATTTGTGTACTTCTGTCATAGATGGTAGTTAAAAATACTACATTTGTGTACTTCTGTTATAGATGGTAGTTAAAAATACTACATTTGTGTACTTCTGTCATAGATGGTAGTTAAAAATACTACATTTGTGTACTTCTGTCATAGATGGTAGTTAAAAATACTACATTTGTGTACTTCTGTTATAGATGGTAGTTAAAAATACTACATTTGTGTACTTCTGTCATAGATGGTAGTTAAAAATACTACATTTGTGTACTTCTGTTATAGATGGTAGTTAAAAATACTACATTTGTGTACTTCTGTCATAGATGGTAGTTAAAAATACTACATTTGTGTACTTCTGTTATAGATGGTAGTTAAAAATACTACATTTGTGTACTTCTGTCATAGATGGTAGTTAAAAATACTACATTTGTGTACTTCTGTTATAGATGGTAGTTAAAAATACTACATTTGTGTACTTCTGTCATAGATGGTAGTTAAAAATACTACATTTGTGTACTTCTGTCATAGATGGTAGTTAAAAATACTACATTTGTGTACTTCTGTCATAGATGGTAGTTAAAAATACTACATTTGTGTACTTCTGTCATAGATGGTAGTTAAAAATACTACATTTGTGTACTTCTGTTATAGATGGTAGTTAAAAATACTACATTTGTGTACTTCTGTCATAGATGGTAGTTAAAAATACTACATTTGTGTACTTCTGTTATAGATGGTAGTTAAAAATACTACATTTGTGTACTTCTGTCATAGATGGTAGTTAAAAATACTACATTTGTGTACTTCTGTTATAGATGGTAGTTAAAAATACTACATTTGTGTACTTCTGTCATAGATGGTAGTTAAAAATACTACATTTGTGTACTTCTGTTATAGATGGTAGTTAAAAATACTACATTTGTGTACTTCTGTCATAGATGGTAGTTAAAAATACTACATTTGTGTACTTCTGTCATAGATGGTAGTTAAAAAATACTACATTTGTGTACTTCTGTCATAGATGGTAGTTAAAAATACTACATTTGTGTACTTCTGTCATAGATGTGTGTTTCTTGTGCACTGTCTTCAGTATGAAGGGGCGGGGTCAGGGGGCGGGATCAGTAGTAACAGTATGTTTGTCGTTGCAGAAGCGTCCTGGAAACACACGCAGTGGAACAAGTCAACTGGAACCTTAAAGTGGGTAGGTGAAGGTGGGTGTGGCTTACAGCTGCCCCCCCCTCAGTCACTCTAACAGTGTTGTGTGGTGCAGTGTTGCTGTTGGCCGTCTATGCAGTGCCCCCCCCAGTCACTCTAACAGTGTTGTGTGGTGCAGTGTTGCTGTTGGCCGTCTATGTAGTGCCCCCCCCCCCAGTCACTCTTAACAGTGTTGTGTGGTGCAGTGTTGCTGTTGGCCGTCTATGCAGTGCCCCCCCCTCAGTCATTCTAACACTGTTGTGTGGTGCAGTGTTGCTGTTGGCTGTCTATGCAGTGCCCCCCCCCCTCAGTCACTCTAACAGTGTTGTGTGGTGCAGTGTTGCTGTTGGCTGTCTATGCAGTGCCACCCCCCCCAGTCACTCTAACAGTGTTGTGTGGTGCAGTGTTGCTGTTGGCCATCTATGTAGTGCCCCCCCCCAGTCACTCTAACAGTGTTGTGTGGTGCAGTGTTGCTGTTGGCCGTCTATGCAGTGCCCCCCCTCAGTCATTCTAACACTGTTGTGTGGTGCAGTGTTGCTGTTGGCTGTCTATGCAGTGCCCCCCCCCTCAGTCACTCTAACAGTGTTGTGTGGTGCAGTGTTGCTGTTGGCTGTCTATGCAGTGCCCCCCCCCTCAGTCACTCTAACAGTGTTGTGTGGTGCAGTGTTGCTGTTGGCCGTCTATGTAGTGCCCCCCCCCCAGTCACTCTAACAGTGTTGTGTGGTGCAGTGTTGCTGTTGGCTGTCTATGCAGTGTCCCCCTCAGTCACTCTAACAGTGTTGTGTGGTGCAGTGTTGCTGTTGGCTGTCTATGCAGTGCCCCCCCCTCAGTCACTCTAACAGTGTTGTGTGGTGCAGTGTTGCTGTTGGCTGTCTATGCAGTGCCCCCCCCTCAGTCATTCTAACACTGTTGTGTGGTGCAGTGTTGCTGTTGGCTGTCTATGCAGTGCCCCCCCCCCTCAGTCACTCTAACAGTGTTGTGTGGTGCAGTGTTGCTGTTGGCTGTCTATGCAGTGCCACCCCCCCCAGTCACTCTAACAGTGTTGTGTGGTGCAGTGTTGCTGTTGGCTGTCTATGTAGTGCCCCCCCCCCAGTCACTCTAACAGTGTTGTGTGGTGCAGTGTTGCTGTTGGCTGTATATGCAGTGCCCCCCCCCCCCTCAGTCACTCTAACAGTGTTGTGTGGTGCAGTGTTGCTGTTGGCTGTCTATGCAGTGCCCCCCTATGTCACTCTAACAGTATTGTGTGGTGCAGTGTTGCTGTTGGCTGTCTATGCAGTGCCCCCCCCCCCCCCCTCAGTCACTCCAACAGTGTTGTGTGGTGCAGTGTTGCTGTGGCTGTCTATTCAGTGCCCCCCCCCTCAGTCATTCTAACAGTGTTGTTTGGTGCAGTGTTGCTGTTGGCCGTCTATGCAGTGCCCCCCCCCCCCAGTCACTCTAACAGTGTTGTGTGGTGCAGTGTTGCTGTGGCTGTCTATGCAGTGGCCCCCCCCCCCCAGTCACTCTAACAGTATTGTGTGTTGCTGTTGGCCATCTATGTAGTGCCCCCCCCAGTCACTTTAACAGTGTTGTGTGGTGCAGTGTTGCTGTTGGCTGTCTATGCAGTGCCCCCCCCTCACTCACTCTAACAGTGTTGTGTGGTGCAGTGTTGCTGTTGGCTATCTATGCAGTGCCCCCCCCCTCAGTCACTCTAACAGTATTGTGTGGTGCAGTGTTGCTGTTGGCTGTCTATGCAGTGCCCCCCCCCCCCAGTCACTCTAACAGTGTTGTTTGGTGCAGTGTTGCTGTTGGCTGTCTATGCAGTGCCCCCCCTCAGTCACTCTAACAGTGTTGTGTGGTGCAGTGTTGCTGTTGGCTGTCTATGCAGTGCCCCCCCTCAGTCACTCTAACAGTGTTGTGTGGTGCAGTGTTGCTGTTGGCTGTCTATGCAGTGCCCCCCCTCAGTCGCTCTAACAGTGTTGTGTGGTGCAGTGTTGCTGTTGGCTGTCTATGCAGTGCCCCCCCCCCCTCAGTCGCTCTAACAGTGTTGTGTGGTGCAGTGTTGCTGTTGGCTGTCTATGCAGTGCCCCCCCCCTCAGTCACTCTAACAGTGTTGTGTGGTGCAGTGTTGCTGTTGGCTGTCTATGCAGTGCCCCCCCCCTCAGTCACTCTAACAGTGTTGTGTGGTGCAGTGTTGCTGTTGGCTGTCTATGCAGTGCCCCCCCCCTCAGTCACTCTAACAGTGTTGTGTGGTGCAGTGTTGCTGTTGGCTGTCTATGCAGTGCCCCCCCCCCCTCAGTCACTCTAGCAGTATTGTGTTGTGCAGTGTTGCTGTTGGCCGTCTATGCAGTGCCCCCCCCCTCAGTCACTCTAACAGTGTTGTGTGGTGCAGTGTTGCTTTTGGCCGTCTATGCAGTGCCCCCCTCAGTCATTCTAACAGTGTTGTTTGGTGCAGTGTTGCTGTTGGCTGTCTATGCAGTGCCCCCCCCCCCAGTCACTCTAACAGTATTGTGTGTTGCTGTTGGCCATCTATGTAGTGCCCCCCCCAGTCACTCTAACAGTGTTGTGTGGTGCAGTGTTGCTGTTGGCCGTCTATGCAGTGCCCCCCCCCAGTCACTCTAACAGTGTTGTGTGGTGCAGTGTTGCTGTTGGCCGTCTATGTAGTGCCCCCCCCCCCTCACTCACTCTAACAGTGTTGTGTGGTGCAGTGTTGCTGTTGGCTGTCTATGCAGTGCCCCCCCCCTCAGTCACTCTAACAGTATTGTGTGGTGCAGTGTTGCTGTTGGCTGTCTATGCAGTGCCCCCCCCAGTCTAACAGTGTTGTGTGGTGCAGTGTTGCTGTTGGCTGTCTATGCAGTGCCCCCCCCCCCCCTCAGTCACTCTAACAGTGTTGTGTGGTGCAGTGTTGCTGTTGGCCGTCTATGCAGTGCCCCCCTCAGTCACTCTAACAGTGTTGTGTGGTGCAGTGTTGCTTTTGGCCATCTATGCAGTGCCCCCCTCAGTCACTCTAACAGTGTTGTGTGGTGCAGTGTTGCTTTTGGCCGTCTATGCAGTGCCCCCCTCAGTCACTCTAACAGTGTTGTGTGGTGCAGTGTTGCTGTTGGCCATCTATGCAGTGCCCCCCTCAGTCACTCTAACAGTGTTGTGTGGTGCAGTGTTGCTGTTGGCCGTCTATGCAGTGCCCCCCTCAGTCACTCTAACAGTGTTGTGTGGTGCAGTGTTGCTTTTGGCCATCTATGCAGTGCCCCCCTCAGTCACTCTAACAGTGTTGTGTGGTGCAGTGTTGCTTTTGGCCGTCTATGCAGTGCCCCCCTCAGTCACTCTAACAGTGTTGTGTGGTGCAGTGTTGCTGTTGGCCGTCTATGCAGTGCCCCCCTCAGTCACTCTAACAGTGTTGTGTGGTGCAGTGTTGCTGTTGGCCGTCTATGCAGTGTGCATGTTTGGGCTGTACAGCCTGATGCCTGTGGTGGTTCAGATGAGCAGCGCTGCCGCCGTCAACCTGTCCCTGCTGACCGCTGACCTCTTCAGTCTCTTCTGTGGAGTCTTCCTGTTCCACTACACTGTGAGTATCAAACACCAGTTGATGTATAGAACGTCCTCTGGAACACACCAGACTTTAACTACTTTAATAAAAACTAGTATTCACAGAATGTCTAATCTCTCTGTTTTGTGCCAATTTCCAGTTTCTATGACAACCTGTTCCTGAATTACAACCAATAATGTCATTTTGACCTTTCTGCTAAATGTGACCTTTGACCTTTTGCAATATTGATAATTTGGTTATATGTATATTTTCAGCTTTCTACATGCTCTCTCTCTCTCTCTACAGTTTTCAGCTCTCTCTCTCTCTCTACGGTTTTCAGCTCTCTCTCTCTCTCTCTCTACGGTTTTCAGCTCTCTCTCTCTCTCTCTACGGTTTTCAGCTCTCTCTCTCTCTCTCTCTACAGTTTTCAGCTCGCTCTCTCTCTCTCTCTCTACAGTTTTCAGCTCTTTACATGGTCTCTCTCTCTCTCTCTACAGTTTTCAGCTCTCTACATGCTCTCTCTCTCTCTCTATAGTTTTCAGCTCTCTACATGCTCTCTCTCTCTCTCTCTCTCTACAGTTTTCAGCTCTCTCTCTCTCTACAGTTTTCAGCTCTCTACATGCTCTCGCTCTCTCTCTATAGTTTTCAGCTCTCTACATGCTCTCTCTCTCTCTATAGTTTTCAGCTCTCTACATGCTCTCTCTCTCTCTCTATAGTTTTCAGCTCTCTACATTCTCTCTCTCTCTCTCTACAGTTTTCAGCTCTCTCTCTCTCCACAGTTTTCAGCTCTCTACATGCTCTCTCTCTCTACAGTTTTCAGCTCTCTCTCTACAGTTTTCAGCTCTCTACATGCTCTCTCTCTCTCTCTACAGTTTTCAGCTCTCTCTCTCTCTCTCTACAGTTTTCAGCTCTCTACATGCTCTCTCTCTCTCTCTATACAGTTTTCAGCTCTCTACATGCTCTCTCTCTCTCTCTCTCTCTCTCTCTCTCTCCACAGTTTTCAGCTTTCTACATGCTCTCTCTCTCTCTCTCTCTACAGTTTTCAGCTTTCTACATGCTCTCTCTCTCTCTCTCTCTACAGTTTTCAGCTCTTTACATGCTCTCTCTCTCTCTCTCTCTCTACAGTTTTCAGCTCTTTACATGCTCTCTCTCTCTCTCTCTCTACAGTTTTCAGCTCTCTACATGCTCTCTCTCTCTCTCTCTCTCTCTCTCTCTCTCTCTCTCTCTCCACAGTTTTCAGCTTTCTACATGCTCTCTCTCTCTCTCTCTCTCTCTCTACAGTTTTCAGCTCTTTACATGCTCTCTCTCTCTCTCTCTCTACAGTTTTCAGCTCTTTACATGCTCTCTCTCTCTCTCTCTCTACAGTTTTCAGCTCTTTACATGCTCTCTCTCTCTCTCTCTCTACAGTTTTCAGCTCTTTACATGCTCTCTCTCTCTCTCTCTCTACAGTTTTCAGCTCTCTACATGCTCTCTCTCTCTCTCTCTCTACAGTTTTCAGCTCTCTACATGCTCTCTCTCCTTGTCATCATGGTGGGTTTCATCATGTTCAACGCTGTCCCCACATACTCCACTTCTGAGGAGGCGGAGCCTGTCCAGAGGAACCACAATCCCTCTACTGACCTCCTGCTGAGCTCTGAGAGCACAGACCACATCACTGCTGTTACTGCACTATGACCCTGAGTGACCCCTGGATGACCCTGGATGACCCTGGATGACCCTGGATGACCTGTAGACACAGGCTGCTCTTTGTGTTGTAAGAAAGAGCAGACGTTTGTCCTGTTGATGGACAACACTTCCACATCACTCCCCTTTTGTTCAGATTGTATTTTTGGTTTTTAAAACTAAACCATCTACTCCAGACTAAAATGCAGTGGTATAATAATCTACTGAATATTTGACAGATGAAACAGTTCAGTTCACCTTTATCAACCCTGGACCTTTTGGCTTTGCACTTGAGTTTGTGTTAATGGCAAAAGGCGGAGTTTTCCCCCCGTCAGTCTGAGAGTTAAAGTCAAAGTGAAATAAGCTGAAGTTCATCTGCACTTTGAGGGTTGTTGTTGCGTTATATGCTAACTGTTAGCTAATACAATGTTACACAGGCAGAAGTTACATGCTACTTTAGCCTTTACAGTGGTTCTGCTAACTTCTTATCCATCCAGTGAGTGTAGGTAGAGTGAAGGGGGAGGGGCTGTCTTCCCATCAGCTGGAGTCGACTTTGTTTAAGAAAAACAAAAAAAAACAATTAGGCTACCGTATTTTCCGCACTATAAGGCGCACAGGACTATTAGGCCTGTGAATGTCAATGAATTTTTTTAAAGGTTTTTCATATACAAGGTGCATTAAGTTTAAGTAAAAATTATGACAAAAAGTCTAAATTCCCTGTAACTAATTACAACCAGAATTAATCCATATACGAGGCACACTGTGGTTTTTGGAAAAAATGAAAGCCTATTAAGTGCACCTTATAGTCTGGAAAATACTGTAATTGTAAGATGGTGTCTCACAATTGTGACTTGACCCGCTGAAGCCCATTTCACTATTAATTCTGTTGATTACTTTGGTCATTTTAGTTCATTTCATTAATTATTTTGGTTTTATTTTCTCATTTTATTGACGATTTTGTTCCTCGTTGCTAGTGTTGTTGACTGTTTTTATTCTGTTTATTTTCTTCATTTTTCAACAGTCAAAAACACTATTGGCACTTAACAGTTTTCTGTGGTTATGTTTCTGTGTTTTATAAACCAGACATTTGGGGAATTAACCATCTTTGTCAAAGTGACGACATTTTTGGGCAAAATTAGTAACAGTTTAGCCTAGGATCTAGTCTGTCCCCAGTGGCCGCAAATGGTATTTGCTACGGGGAGACAGACTAGACAGCCTCGGATCTGAAAATCCAAAATGTACCGGGCCAATCAAATCGCGAGGGGCGGGATTGGAGCCCGCCCTGCCTCATGACGACACAAATACGACACATAATGTTGTAGTCGCAGAGACGTAGCAGCTAGCACACCAAAGAGAAGAAGAAGGCGTAGCTGCTAGCTAGCACACATTGCCGTAACACCAGTTGCTAGCTGCTAGACAACATGGCTCATCACCAGGAACAACCATTGGAGCTGGCTTTGGCAGCAACGCTAGGTGATTTAAAATGACAGTTTTCCCTGCGAGAGGAGCAGAAAACGGCACTTAAGCTGTTTTTGGAAAAAAGGGACGTTGTCGGAGTTTTGCCCACCGGGTATGGCAAAAGTTTGATATATCAGCTGGCTCCGCTAGTGGGACGACGCATGGGTCTGCACAACCCGCTGGTGATCGTTGTGTCACCCCTTTTAGCCCTAATGGATGACCAGTTGCAAGAGGCCGAAAAACTGGGAATACGAGCAGCACAACTCGGCAAAGGCGACCCGGAGGAGATCCGAAGCGGCCGGTGCCAAATAGTGTACGGGAGTCCTAGCTAAGCTGCTGCACTCGTTTTGAGACTACATTCTGATGTGTTCTTCCGGTGACGCTGTCTACGAAATCCATGTTCATCGCTCTGATTGGTTGGCTCTGACTGGTTACCCATCCAATAGCGTGGCGTTGTGTAAAGAGAAAACTTGACAGACAGCGGTTATCCCGCCCACAAATTCGCCTAGACTTTCTAGACTCTCCCCCGTAGCAAATACCATTTGCAGCCACTGGGGACAGTCTAGATCCTAGGCTAGTAACAGTTGAATACTTGTGTATGTTTTATTTGTTTTAGGAAAAATGATGAAACTAAATATTTCAGGTACAGAACTACCATCGTTCAAAATAAAATAAACCAAATGTGTCCTTTTAGTGTTTAGTGTGTCTGAGCCTTTTGTGTATGTGGTGTTACTGTTGACCTTTGACCTTAACATTGGTTTATATTTTCAGTAAGATGAGTTTGTTCACCTTTATTTGAGCTTATTAAAATTATGTATGTGTATATATATATATATATATAAAATTTGTATTGGCCATTAGTATTTGTTTTATTGATCAATTTGTTCATTCATTGTTGATTATTCGCAGAAGTGGGAAGTAACTAAGTAAAAAATACTTTATTACTGTACTTAAGTAGATGTTTTAGGTATCTATTACTCCCTACATTTTTACATGAATATATGTACTTTATACTCTTTACATTTCTATAAATATATGTACTTTATACTCTTTACATTTATATAAATATATATCTGTACTTTACACTCTTTATATCAGGCATCTCTGGTGTGGCTGCAGGTTTTTGTTCCAGCAGCACCACACCAGACTGGACTCAATTAATCAACTGATCTCAGTCTTCAGAGAGTTGATTGGTCAAACTGTAACTCGTGGTTGGTTGGAACAAAAACCTGCAGCCACACCAGCCCTTTGTGGAATAGTTTGGAGATGCCTGCTTTATATTCTCAGAATATTCCCGTTACCTTTTTAAACTAGACAGAATGCTAAATCACTGACTTTCTATATCACAATTATTACTTTTTATATCAATTTTGCCATTTTATCTCATAATTTCAACTCTCATTATGCAATTTTATCTCACATTTTAATCTCACAATGATGACTTTTTTTATATGTGACGTGATCAAACACATTTTCTACACAGTAATTCACTTTTAAGGGCTTTATTTTCGGATACTTTTAAAACTTCTCTGGTCTTTCCTAGATAAGTATTAAAATGCTGATTTACTTTATTGCAGTTGACAAGTTGCACTTTTACTTCACTAAAGGAGTTGAATCAGTGCTTCTTTTACTAGAGTATTTTTTCACACAAGTAGCTGTACTTCTACGTAAGTACAGAATGTGAGTACTTTCATAACATCTGTTTTTTCTTTTCACCTGCAGAAATAAATCAGTCATTCTACAAGTGAAAGAGAGAGAACAGAATCTACCTAGAGTGTTAGTGTAATATACTGTAGTGTTAGTGTAATATACTGTAGTGTTAGTGTAGTATACTGTAGTGTTAGTGTAGTATACTGTAGTGTTAGTGTAATATACTGGAGTGTTAGTGTAGTATACTGTAGTGTTAGTGTAATATACTGTAGTGTTAGTGTAGTATACTGTAGTGTTAGTGTAATATACTGGAGTGTTAGTGTAGTATACTTTAGTGTTAGTGTAGTATACTGTAGTGTTAGTGTAATATACTGGAGTGTTAGTGTAGTATACTTTAGTGTTAGTGTAGTATACTGTAGTGTTAGTGTAATATACTGGAGTGTTAGTGTAGTATACTTTAGTGTTAGTGTAGTATACTGTAGTGTTAGTGTAATATACTGGAGTGTTAGTGTAGTATACTGTAGTGTTAGTGTAATATACTGTAGTGTTAGTGTAATATACTGGAGTGTTAGTGTAGTATACTTTAGTGTTAGTGTAATATACTGGAGTGTTAGTGTAGTATACTTTAGTGTTAGTGTAGTATACTTTAGTGTTAGTGTAATATACTGGAGTGTTAGTGTAATATACTGTAGTGTTAGTGTAGTATACTGGAGTGTTAGTGTAGTATACTGGAGTGTTAGTGTAGTATACTTTAGTGTTAGTGTAGTATACTGTAGTGTTAGTGTAATATACTGGAGTGTTAGTGTAGTATACTTTAGTGTTAGTGTAGTATACTGTAGTGTTAGTGTAATATACTGGAGTGTTAGTGTAGTATACTGGAGTGTTAGTGTAGTATACTTTAGTGTTAGTGTAGTATACTGTAGTGTTAGTGTAATATACTGGAGGATTAGTGTAGTATACTGTAGTGTTAGTGTAATATACTGGAGTGTTAGTGTAGTATACTGGAGTGTTAGTGTAGTATACTGTAGTGTTAGTGTAATATACCGTAGTGTTAGTGTAGTATACCGGAGTGTTAGTGTAGTATACTTTAGTGTTAGTGTAGTATACTGTAGTGTTAGTGTAATATACTGTAGTGTTAGTGTAGTATACTGGAGTGTTAGTGTAGTATATTTTAGTGTTAGTGTAGTATACTGTAGTGTTAGTGTAATATACTGGAGTGTTAGTGTAGTATACTGTAGTGTTAGTGTAATATACTGGAGTGTTAGTGTAGTATACTGTAGTGTTAGTGTAATATACTGGAGTGTTAGTGTAGTATACTGGAGTGTTAGTGTAATATACTGGAGTGTTAGTGTAGTATACTTTAGTGTTAGTGTAGTATACTGTAGTGTTAGTGTAATATACTGGAGTGTTAGTGTAGTATACTTTAGTGTTAGTGTAGTATACTGTAGTGTTAGTGTAATATACTGGAGTGTTAGTGTAGTATACTGTAGTGTTAGTGTAATATACTGTAGTGTTAGTGTAATATACTGGAGTGTTAGTGTAGTATACTTTAGTGTTAGTGTAATATACTGGAGTGTTAGTGTAGTATACTTTAGTGTTAGTGTAGTATACTTTAGTGTTAGTGTAATATACTGGAGTGTTAGTGTAGTATACTGTAGTGTTAGTGTAATATACTGTAGTGTTAGTGTAGTATACTGGAGTGTTAGTGTAGTATACTGGAGTGTTAGTGTAGTATACTTTAGTGTTAGTGTAGTATACTGTAGTGTTAGTGTAATATACTGGAGTGTTAGTGTAGTATACTTTAGTGTTAGTGTAGTATACTGTAGTGTTAGTGTAATATACTGGAGTGTTAGTGTAGTATACTGGAGTGTTAGTGTAGTATACTTTAGTGTTAGTGTAGTATACTGTAGTGTTAGTGTAATATACTGGAGTATTAGTGTAGTATACTGTAGTGTTAGTGTAATATACTGGAGTGTTAGTGTAGTATACTGGAGTGTTAGTGTAGTATACTGTAGTGTTAGTGTAATATACCGTAGTGTTAGTGTAGTATACCGGAGTGTTAGTGTAGTATACTTTAGTGTTAGTGTAGTATACTGTAGTGTTAGTGTAATATACTGTAGTGTTAGTGTAGTATACTGGAGTGTTAGTGTAGTATATTTTAGTGTTAGTGTAGTATACTGTAGTGTTAGTGTAATATACTGGAGTGTTAGTGTAGTATACTGTAGTGTTAGTGTAATATACTGGAGTGTTAGTGTAGTATACTGTAGTGTTAGTGTAATATACTGGAGTGTTAGTGTAGTATACTGGAGTGTTAGTGTAATATACTGGAGTGTTAGTGTAGTATACTTTAGTGTTAGTGTAGTATACTGTAGTGTTAGTGTAATATACTGGAGTGTTAGTGTAGTATACTGTAGTGTTAGTGTAATATACTGTAGTGTTAGTGTAGTATACTGGAGTGTTAGTGTAGTATACTGGAGTGTTAGTGTAGTATACTTTAGTGTTAGTGTAGTATACTGTAGTGTTAGTGTAATATACTGGAGTGTTAGTGTAGTATACTTTAGTGTTAGTGTAGTATACTGTAGTGTTAGTGTAATATACTGGAGTGTTAGTGTAGTATACTGGAGTGTTAGTGTAGTATACTTTAGTGTTAGTGTAGTATACTGTAGTGTTAGTGTAATATACTGGAGTATTAGTGTAGTATACTGTAGTGTTAGTGTAATATACTGGAGTGTTAGTGTAGTATACTGGAGTGTTAGTGTAGTATACTGTAGTGTTAGTGTAATATACCGTAGTGTTAGTGTAGTATACCGGAGTGTTAGTGTAGTATACTTTAGTGTTAGTGTAGTATACTGTAGTGTTAGTGTAATATACTGTAGTGTTAGTGTAGTATACTGGAGTGTTAGTGTAGTATATTTTAGTGTTAGTGTAGTATACTGTAGTGTTAGTGTAATATACTGGAGTGTTAGTGTAGTATACTGTAGTGTTAGTGTAATATACTGGAGTGTTAGTGTAGTATACTGTAGTGTTAGTGTAATATACTGGAGTGTTAGTGTAGTATACTGGAGTGTTAGTGTAATATACTGGAGTGTTAGTGTAGTATACTTTAGTGTTAGTGTAGTATACTGTAGTGTTAGTGTAATATACTGGAGTGTTAGTGTAGTATACTGTAGTGTTAGTGTAGTATACTGTAGTGTTAGTGTAGTATACTGTAGTGTTAGTGTAATATACTGGAGTGTTAGTGTAGTATACTGTAGTGTTAGTGTAGTATACTGGAGTGTTAGTGTAGTATACTGTAGTGTTAGTGTAATATACTGGAGTGTTAGTGTAGTATACTGGAGTGTTAGTGTAGTATACTTTAGTGTTAGTGTAGTATACTTTAGTGTTAGTGTAATATACTGGAGTGTTAGTGTAGTATACTTTAGTGTTAGTGTAGTATACTTTAGTGTTAGTGTAGTATACTTTAGTGTTAGTGTAGTATACTGTAGTGTTAGTGTAATATACTGGAGTGTTAGTGTAGTATACTGTAGTGTTAGTGTAGTATACTGGAGTGTTAGTGTAGTATACTGTAGTGTTAGTGTAATATACTGGAGTGTTAGTGTAGTATACTGGAGTGTTAGTGTAGTATACTTTAGTGTTAGTGTAGTATACTTTAGTGTTAGTGTAGTATACTGTAGTGTTAGTGTAGTATACTGTAGTGTTAGTGTAATATACTGGAGTGTTAGTGTAGTATACTTTAGTGTTAGTGTAATATACTGTAGTGTTAGTGTAATATACTGGAGTGTTAGTGTAGTATACTTTAGTGTTAGTGTAATATACTGGAGTGTTAGTGTAGTATACTTTAGTGTTAGTGTAGTATACTTTAGTGTTAGTGTAATATACTGGAGTGTTAGTGTAGTATACTGTAGTGTTAGTGTAATATACTGTAGTGTTAGTGTAGTATACTGGAGTGTTAGTGTAGTATACTGGAGTGTTAGTGTAGTATACTTTAGTGTTAGTGTAGTATACTGTAGTGTTAGTGTAATATACTGGAGTGTTAGTGTAGTATACTTTAGTGTTAGTGTAGTATACTGTAGTGTTAGTGTAATATACTGGAGTGTTAGTGTAGTATACTGGAGTGTTAGTGTAGTATACTTTAGTGTTAGTGTAGTATACTGTAGTGTTAGTGTAATATACTGGAGTATTAGTGTAGTATACTGTAGTGTTAGTGTAATATACTGGAGTGTTAGTGTAGTATACTGGAGTGTTAGTGTAGTATACTGTAGTGTTAGTGTAATATACCGTAGTGTTAGTGTAGTATACTGGAGTGTTAGTGTAGTATACTTTAGTGTTAGTGTAGTATACTGTAGTGTTAGTGTAATATACTGTAGTGTTAGTGTAGTATACTGGAGTGTTAGTGTAGTATATTTTAGTGTTAGTGTAGTATACTGTAGTGTTAGTGTAATATACTGGAGTGTTAGTGTAGTATACTGTAGTGTTAGTGTAATATACTGGAGTGTTAGTGTAGTATACTGTAGTGTTAGTGTAATATACTGGAGTGTTAGTGTAGTATACTGGAGTGTTAGTGTAATATACTGGAGTGTTAGTGTAGTATACTTTAGTGT
>CM035796.1:49414827-49492327 GCA_020466265.1 Siphamia tubifer
GAATGACTTCTTTTATTGATAACAGACATCACATCTGTGACGACCTGATGAACACAGGTTAGGGTCAGGGGTCAGGGGTCAGGGACCTGATGAATATAGGGTCATTGGAATATTTTTTGGTTCTTTTTCCTTCATTTTTCCTCTCCTTTTTTCCCATTTTTCCCATTTTTTTACTTCTTTTTTTCCTGACCTTTTGACCTTTGGCTGCTGTGTTCCATGGCAGGTTACCTGATGCAGGAGTTCCATCGTTTCTGGATGGAGGAGGATCCCAGTGACATCATGGAGTTCAACAGGGTACGCTCCAAGTTCCACCGCAGGATCCTGAGGCAACTGAAGAACCCTGATATGGCTCTGTGCCCCCACTACTCTGCCTCTGACCTCCACCTGGTTAACCTCTGAGTATGACCTCTGACCTCCACCTGGTTAAAATCGAAGTAGGCCCCCAGATCTTGCTTCAATATTTATTTATTTTTTAATTATTTAGAAAAATTGTTCAGAATACTAATTAATTTAGAATATAGTGGTACCTCAACTGACAAAATTAATTTGCTCCAGAAGTGTTTTTGTTAGAGGTAAGATATTTAGCCCAATCTGGCCCAAAATTTGGGTCAGGCCTAAAATGTCAATCATTACGTTGGGGTCCGGTCGGGCTTCTCTCTCACTGACTTTTTTTTCTCAGCTGTAACATATGAAGTGGATGAAGTCATGTATTGTTAGTCTACCTGTGTATTTTATTCTGTGGTTCCAACAATAACACAGTTAACAACAGTTTAAAGTTACAGTGTCACCTACAGATCAAACACTTCTGATATTCCACTACATCTGTGTGAACATTAACATCTGTCTTTGACTCTCATTGTCTGGACTCTTGTTCTGTGTTCCAGTGTTTACGTTGTATAAAATCATTTATCATGACAATAAAAAATATGTAGATTATTTTAATCTTAAAAAATCTTGCGTTTTTTTCTGCCAAAAATACTATGGATAAATTTAAATTTCGGGTTTGCTTCGGGCTCGGGCTGGGTCGGGCTTTAATGCCTGCGGACCTGGGTCGGGTCGGCCTGGAGTTTTTAGACCCGATCTTACCTCTAGTTTTCGTGCTGTGAATTTTTCATAAATATTCTCATTTTACATATAAAAGGTCTGATTGGTTCCAAGACCCCAAATGCTACCCCCTAAACCCTTTAAAAATGATAAAAGTATAAACATTCAGTATAAACATGTGTTTTCAGTTTTATAAACAGTATATTTTAGATGTAATGTATTAGTGTCAGTGAGTAAATGTGTCTTTACTGACTGAACATGAAATATTAAACCATTAAATGAACCACACATGTGGGGTTTTCATCCCAGATATGTGGGTCATTTTCATCCCAGACATGTGGGTCATTTTCATCCCAGACATGTGGGTCATTTTCATCCCAGGCATGTGGGTTATTTTCATTGCAGACATGCGGGTCATTTTCATCCCAGGCATGTAGGTCATTTTCATTGCAGACATGTGGGTCATTTTCATAGCAGACATGTGGGTCATTTTCATCCCAGACATGTGGGTCATTTTCATCCCAGACATGTGGGTCATTTTCATAGCAGACATGTGGGTCATTTTCATCCCAGACATGTGGGTCATTTTCATTGCAGACACGTGGGTCATTTTCATAGCAGACATGTGGGTCATTTTCATAGCAGACATGTGGGTCATTTTCATCCCAGACATGTGGGTCATTTTCATTGCAGACATGTGGGTCATTTTCATAGCAGACATGTGGGTCATTTTCATCCCAGGCATGTGGGTTATTTTCATTGCAGACATGCGGGTCATTTTCATCCCAGGCATGTAGGTCATTTTCATTGCAGACATGTGGGTCATTTTCATAGCAGACATGTGGGTCATTTTCATCCCAGACATGTGGGTCATTTTCATCCCAGACATGTGGGTCATTTTCATAGCAGACATGTGGGTCATTTTCATCCCAGACATGTGGGTCATTTTCATTGCAGACATGTGGGTCATTTTCATAGCAGACATGTGGGTCATTTTCATAGCAGACATGTGGGTCATTTTCATCCCAGACATGTGGGTCATTTTCATTGCAGACATGTGGGTCATTTTCATAGCAGACATGTGGGTCATTTTCATAGCAGACATGTGGGTCATTTTCATCCCAGACATGTGGGTCATTTTCATAGCAGACATGTGGGTCATTTTCATCCCAGACATGTGGGTCATTTTCATTGCAGACATGTGGGTCATTTTCAAAGCAAACATGTGGGTCATTTTCATCCCAGACATGTGGGTCATTTTCATTGCAGACACGTGGGTCATTTTCATCCCAGACATGTGGGTCATTTTCATTGCAGACATGTGGGTCATTTTCATAGCAGACATGTGGGTCATTTTCATAGCAGACATGTGGGTCATTTTCATCCCAGACATGTGGGTCATTTTCATTGCAGACATGTGGGTCATTTTCATAGCAGACATGTGGGTCATTTTCATAGCAGACATGTGGGTCATTTTCATCCCAGACATGTGGGTCATTTTCATAGCAGACATGTGGGTCATTTTCATCCCAGACATGTGGGTCATTTTCATTGCAGACATGTGGGTCATTTTCAAAGCAAACATGTGGGTCATTTTCATCCCAGACACGTGGGTCATTTTCATTGCAGACATGTGGGTCATTTTCATAGCAGACATGTGGGTCATTTTCATCCCAGACATGTGGGTCATTTTCATCCCAGACATGTGGGTCATTTTCATAGCAGACATGTGGGTCATTTTCATCCCAGACATGTGGGTCATTTTCATTGCAGACATGTGGGTCATTTTCATAGCAGACATGTGGGTCATTTTCATAGCAGACATGTGGGTCATTTTCATCCCAGACATGTGGGTCATTTTCATTGCAGACATGTGGGTCATTTTCATAGCAGACATGTGGGTCATTTTCATAGCAGACATGTGGGTCATTTTCATCCCAGACATGTGGGTCATTTTCATAGCAGACATGTGGGTCATTTTCATCCCAGACATGTGGGTCATTTTCATTGCAGACATGTGGGTCATTTTCAAAGCAAACATGTGGGTCATTTTCATCCCAGACATGTGGGTCATTTTCATTGCAGACACGTGGGTCATTTTCATCCCAGACATGTGGGTCATTTTCATTGCAGACATGTGGGTCATTTTCATTGCAGACACGTGGGTCATTTTCATTGCAGACATGTGGGTCATTTTCAAAGCAGACATGTGGGTCATTTTCATCCCAGACATGTGGGTCATTTTCATTGCAGACACGTGGGTCATTTTCATCCCAGACATGTGGGTCATTTTCAAAGCAGACATGTGGGTCATTTTCATCCCAGACATGTGGGTCATTTTCATTGCAGACACGTGGGTCATTTTCATCCCAGGCATGTGGGTCATTTTCATCCCATTGTGTTTGTTTTGTCACTTTCACCTTCAGTGTTTGTTGACAGACATTTGGTCAAATATTGATCCAAACACTATGACTTTGTCCACTTTATATCATCTTCCTAAAATGCACAAGGCGTACGTTGTCAAAGTGGGCGATAGCACGACTCCTGAACATTTTTTGGGATGTTTTTTTTCCAGGAATTAGGAAAGTTGGTGAAATGTGTCCAGTATGTCTTTTATTGGTGCTGATGGAATAACTGAGATAAAAAGTTACAATTATCAGATAAAAATTCTAAATTGTTACATTAAAAAGTCTAAATTATTGCCTCCTCCTTTTTTATCATCTGTTTCACTTCTATTAATAACTCAGTCACTTCTTCTTGACCTTTAACCTTTACCCTAACCCTGTTTCTCTTCTATTAATAACTTTCTTCTTCTTTTCATTTTCATCAGAATCACTTTCTTTGATTCATGATCAATAATGAATACGTTCTGTAATAAAGTTTAAATGAACACACTGAGAAAAACTCACCAAACAACAGTAACTCTGTGATGAATGAGGGTCAAAGGTCACCAAAAGCATCATGGGTAGCTCCCTCATAGCCAATGGGATAATACGTACAGTACATATGTGATGTGTTTATGTCTCGGGGTTTTGGTTTCAGTTCGTACACTAAATTTTCTTTCGTATTCAGAGACGAAAAATTGAGGGAAAGGTTTTTCGTAACTTGGATTATTGCTGAACTGGTCTGTGGTCAGTTGAGGTACGACTGTAATTGTAAAAAAAAAAAACAAAAAAAAAAAACAATATAAATGTAATTTAAGTGATTACAGGTTATTTACCCTAACCCTGGTCCTGGTCCTCCTCTTCCTGTCCTGTTTGGTCCAGCTAACGTCATGTTGAGTCACTGCCAACAGCTTAGATACACACACACACACACACAGACACACACACAGACACACACACACACACACACACAGACACACAGACAGACACACACACAGACACACACACACACAGACAGACAGACAGACACACACACACACACACACACACACACACACAGACAGACACACACACACACACACACACACAGACAGACACACACACACACACACACACACACACACAGACAGACACACACACACACACACACACACAGACAGACACACACACACACACACACAGACAGACACACACACACACACAGACAGACACACACACACACACACACAGACAGACACACACACACACAGACACACACACACACACACAAAGACACCGACACACACGCACATACACACACACATACACACACACAGATACACACAAACACACAAACAGACACACACACACACACACATACACACAGACACACACACGCAGACACACACACGCAGACACACACATATACAGACACACACAAATACACAGACACACTCACTCACTCACTCACTCACTCACTCACTCACTCACTCACACACACACACAGCAGCGTTAACACCAGCAGCATCACAGATGACCATAGCGATTGTAACCGTGCATGAGGAGGCCACACTACATCCCATAATAACACACTCATTATTCATGTGTTGCTTTAATTCATGATGATTGTATCTGAGCCGACGCACCTCATGGTTTTATGTCTGAAACTAGATCAGTTAGCCCAGTTAACCCAGTTAACCCAGTTAACCCACACTGGTTCCAGACCTGGTGTTGAACCTGGATTCATAAACCTGGGTTTGGAGCCAACACATTTTTTTTCTTTGTCAGATAAAAACCAAAGTCATCAAATCTTCTTTAATTCTAATAATTCAATATAAACAGCAACAGTTAAAATCTGACCAAACACCTGATGGTTTATTTTCCTTAAATCATTTCAGACAAAACAAAGCCTCTGGTTGCCAATAGCAACGTGACAAAAGCCTGTAAATGTGCTGCTCATATAGAATTATTTAACAGAACACACGTTCTCCAGCTTTAGAACCTTTAGAAGGAATGTGTGTCAGTGGTGAAATATGAGACAAAAATGCCAAAAGTGTTGAAAGTATTTAAAGTGAAGAGCTGATGTAAAAATGATCTGTGTATAAAATACTCTGCACATCAACTGTGTCTTTATCAGGAATATTCTACAGATTGTATTTTCATCTACACCTAAGAACAGAAAAGAACATTTTTTATTTTCATCTGCACTTAAAAGTGTTTCAGCAAATTAATGATAGTAATGGATGAATCTGCTTTAATGAGTTAATGTCGACAGAACTAGTTTAAAAGTTTATTTCAGTACAAGTGAATGTTTTTATTTCACAGCTGTAGGAATGGGTGCTATGTCCAAAAATGTAAATACTGGTATCATTTCATCCACTGGTGGCGTACAGTACATATGACAGTATAGTACTTTTGCAGGATACTATACATAAATAATAAAGTATAAATGACAGCAGAACAGTTTGTTAGTGTCATATTAGTGCAGACGTTCTTCATATTCAGGAGTGTGATCAGTCATGAACCACAGAATACAGGAAGAGGGAGAGCTGACAAAGTGAATGACACACATGGATTTGATCCAATAAATCACTCACTGCAACTTTTTGCAGTTGTTGAGGGTGTTTTGTAAATGTTTACTTACAAACCCTAACCCTTAACAAAACTAATGGTTTAAGTTGTTACTGTTTCAGGTTGAAGAAAAAACATCTTTCATGTGACGCTATCATTGACAGTAGCTAGCACAACACATCTCAATGGTAACAATCACTGTTGCAGCATTTTGCATGCTAACGTTAGCGAAATAGTTTGTAACTGAACAGTCATTTTAGTTGCTAACACCAGTCAGATACCATGACTAACAGTAACTCACCTAGATACAGTAACATACAGTTATTAAGGCTGGTGCAGTGGGTTAACTTTAAGGCAGTGTAAACGTTTAGCACAATTGTTTTGTTGTCATCATAAACTCTATGGCTGTCATGACTTTAGCTGTTAGCTTGTTAGCTCGCTTTTCAGACACCCTGTAAATTAAATTGTAGAGTCCTGAATATAAATATGTTGTCATCACATACCATTAAAACCAATAGTACACTACATAAACTATATATTTTATATTTGTAGATTATTTAAACTAAATGCTTCTGCTAACACAGCATCTAGGAAGACTGTGGTGCTAGATGCTAATGCTAACACAACATCTAGGAAGACTGTGGTGCTAGCTGCTAATGCTAACACAACATCTAGGAAGACTGTGGTGCTAGCTGCTAATGCTAACACAACATCTAGGAAGACTGTGGTGGTAGCTGCTAATGCTAACACAACATCTAGGAAGACTGTGGTGCTAGCTGCTAATACTAACACAACATCTAGAAAGACTGTGGTGCTAGCTGCTAATACTAACACAACATCTAGGAAGACTGTGGTGCTAGATGCTAATGCTAACACAACATCTAGGAAGAATGTGGTGTTAGCTGCTAATGCTAACACAACATCTAGGAAGACTGTGGTGTTAGCTGCTAATGCTAACACAACATCTAGGAAGAATGTGGTGTTAGCTGCTAATGCTAACACAACATCTAGGAAGAATGTGGTGTTAGATGCTAATGCTAACACAACATCTAGGAAGACTGTGGTGCTAGATGCTAATGCGGTATGACAAAAATATCTACTGTGGACAAAAAATACCTCATAAGGTATGATACCTTACATACCACCCATTCCTACACAGCTGTTTACTTCATTGAATGTTGTTGTTTTTATTTAACAGCTGTTTACTTCACTGAATGTTGTTGTTTTTATTTAACAGCTGTTTACTTCACTGAATGTTGTTGTTTTTAACAGCTGTTTACTTCACTGAATGTTGTTGTTTTTATTTAACAGCTGTTTACTTCACTGAATGTTGTTGTTTTTATGTAACAGCTGTTTACTTCACTGAATGTTATTGTTGTTTACTTTGTCAGTGCTGGCTTCCTCTCCTGCTGTAGTTTACTGCTGGTTGCTATGGTTACAGCTTTTGCACTCCAGTAAAAACTAAGTGAATAAAACCAGTTGTATCATTCACCAACATCATCTGCTGTAAATTCTGCTAAGGCTTTTGCATGAGCATCTTTTCACTGCAGTACTCGCAGTATTTCTGTACTCGCAGTATTTCTGTACTCACTAATAAGGAAAAGTACTCTGAATATTGTAACTGTGAACATTTGTCTGTGCTGCACTTTTTGACAACACAATAAAAAGTCAATGTCTGTTAAACCTCTGACTCTTTATGTGTATGAGTGTTAGCCCCGCCCCCTGATGTCAGCCCCGCCCCCTGGTGGACAGTAGAGGTACTGCACCTGTTTCTTCTAAAGCACAAGTGTCAAACATGAGGCCCAGGGGCCAAATATTGGCCACTGGGGCCGGCGTTCGGTTGCCTAAGGCACCACAGTGACCAGAACCGACCCTGTGTGCCACCAAAGGCTCCAGTTCGTGTTCTGTCCAGTTTTTCTACCTGGTCCAATCCTAATACCAAAGCTACTGCACATGCGCCACATCCAGGCGCTAGGAACATTTGTGTTAAGTCCTGCTGCTTTGTCAGAAAATCCTGGCTCAGTCGTGCAGCGGTTCTGACTCTGTTCACTGTTTAAATGCTGCTGCATGTGTTGACAACAGATTAATTTAAAAATGTATGAGTCATTTTATTTACTTTATGTTCACTCTATTTTGGCTATGGGCGTCGCAGCCGTGGGGGATGGGGGTGTTACGACACCCCACTTCTCCAACCAGATGATTTCATACCCTCCACTTTTTCCTGAGTTTATTTATTGTTTCGTTACTGCATCCAGGAAACGGACAGAGTTGGTCTCGCCTACTTTTTATTTCAGGATAAACGGTTAGTGTCGGTCACAGTCATGCCAAACAAACATCAATAACATTGCAGGGTCATTACAATATCTACGGTTTAAACTGTTTACCCGCCTGGGCGGCACAACAGCATATGTAAATGAAGCGCACCTCAGTTCGCAGTAAACAGCTCTTCTTCGTGGTGTTCGCAAACAGTCAATCAGTAAGTAATGAGAAATGTTGCCGTTGTTAAACTAAGTTAATAAACTATGTCTTGTTCTGTGACATTTACCCAAAGACACTGATGTTCCCCCTGAGGAACATGTTCTTAGTCGTCTCCCCTCACATGGACAAAACATTTTTGTCAGAAAAAAGAGGAACAGTGTCTGTAAAATCAGTGTCTGATTTTTTAAATCCAAACTTATATCACTTTTTTTTCTCATAATTCAGAGTTTTTTTTATCTCAGAATTTTGACTTATGAACTGACTAAATGTTTGAGGAAAAACAATTTTTTTTCCCGACCATATATTACTTTTTTAATATAAAAATTTAACCATTAATGGATAATTGTTCGTTAATTTTCCGATGATAGATACAGAATATTTTGCCCATGTGCCACAACCCACAACACCCCCACATTTTAAATGGCTGTGATGCCCTTGATTTAGGCTAACATTTAACCAGGTTACATTACATGTTTGACAGATTCATTCTGTTACAGGAAATTAAATTGGCCTCTAACAGTCATTATATTTACCTACTTATTGTTCGCTCATAGAACGAATACTATATTACACACAATCTCAGCTTTGTCAGGAACTGAGATTGCTTAAGCGGCAGTTTAAGCAAGCAAGGGAGGAGGAGAAGGCCGGGCTGGCAGAGCTTCGCAGTATCCTGAGGAAAAGACTTACCAACCTCCGGCGAGCAGAGTGGCATCGGAGGAGGGGTAGGGAAAGAGCCAGGAAACGTGCAGCCTTCATCTCAAACCCCTTTGGGTTCACCAAAAAGATCCTTGGCCAAAAAAGAGGTGGCCAGCTTGCATGTTCTGAAGACGAGGTGAACAAGTACCTCAGTGCCACCTACAGTAACAGAGCAAGAGAGGAACAGCTTGGACCATGCAGGACCTTAATAACTCCGCCAGAACCCACTGTGACATTTAACATTAAGGAGCCAACCTTGAAAGAAGTTCAGGAAGTCATCAAGGCTGCTAGAACCACCTCAGCCCCGGGTCCCAGTGGAGTGCCATACATCGTCTACAAGAGATGTCCCAGACTCTTGAAGCGACTGTGGGAAATCTTTAAAGTTATCTGGAGAAGGGGGAGGGTAGTACAGCAATGGAAGCACACAGAGGGTGTCTAGATTCCAAAGGAGAAGAGCTCAAGTACTATTGAGCAGTTTAGGGTCATCTCACTCCTTAGTGGCGAAGGAAAGATATTTTTTAGTCTTGTTTCCCGGCACATGACGGAGTTCCTCCTGAAGAACACTTACATCGACACCTCAGTTCAGAAGGGCAGAGTCACAAGGGTTCCAGGATGCATCGAGCACACAGGAGCAGTCACCCACGTGCCCCCCTTCGTAAGCAATGATTTCGTGGTCGACCAGCTGTCTAAGCACGGTAGGCTGATTTCCCCCATCAGGAAAATCCTGTCTGGGTGCAAGTCACCTCTACTGATGCACGTAGTGTCCCACCAAAGACAGCTGTTCATGATCCTGAACAACAGGATGGAGGAGTTCAACTGCCGGTTCACGGTAAGAGTCGGAAATATTGTTGTTCGCCACGTCCTCTCAAAACAAGTGTTTTGGCTGCGGTGAGGAAGGACACCTCACCAAAACATGTCTGAACCGTGTGGCCCCGGGACTGCGGGGCTCCGCCGGGGGGGCGGTGGCTCCGGCTCCTGCGGGCGGGGCTGGGGCTCCGGCTCCTGTGGGCGGGGCTGGGGCTCCGTCCACGGCTCTTGGGGCTTCCGGCGTGGGTGCTCCGGCGTGGGCCGTGGTGGCGGTCCATCGCCGGCGGTGGTGGCTGCCGCTCCCCTCAGAATCAGAAAGAGTTTTATTGCCATTGTTTGTATAGTACACATGTAGTATACAACTAGGAATTTGTCTCGGTGTAACGCTGCAACATTCAATATATAGTATATCAATAAAAAGAAAAAGAGAAAAAAAAAGAATTTTATATATATATATATATATATATATATATATATATATATATATGCAGTATAAAAAATAATAAGCATGCACCAAGATAGAGTAAGATAAAAATAAATATAGTAAAAATATGTAATGTGCAATTCTGTGGGGGCAATGTGCAAGTCAGTGCAAATGACACAGAGGCATTATGTTGGTCATGTGTCCAGTGTTGGCTGCTGTACTTAGTGCTGGGGAGTCTGCTGTACTTAGTGCTGGGGAGTCTGATTAAGTCCCTTGGTGTTCAGCAGCCTGGTGGCCGAGGGGAAGAAACTGTTCGTGAAACGGGAGGTTTTTGGTCCGAATGGACCGTAGCCTCCTGCCTGAGGGGAGGGGGGAAAACAGGGCATGTCCAGGGTGAGAAGGGATCGGCCATGATCCGATCTGCACTCCTCCTGGTCCTCGAGGTGTAAAGGTCTTTGATGGATGGTAGTCCGCAGCCAATCACCTTCTCAGCGGCGCGCACAACTCGCTGCAGCCTCAGTCTGTCTATGCCGCCCTCGTTATGTAGGGGATATAACTTGGCAGTAAGTATTAACGCCTTCCATCTATTAAGACTCTGAAGACATCTTCTCTTTTAGTCCAAAGGTTTTATTAACAGAATCAGAAGGGTAAAACTGCAAATAGACAAAGGAAATAATCAAAAATATGCTCAGTGCAAACAAATTTAAAGTAAACTAAATGTGACTAAGGTTACTGTCACATTAGCAAATGCATAGCACATCAACAAATTTAATTACTTTAAAGAATGCTAATGCCTGTATTCTAAAGTCAGAATTAAAGTATATAAAACACAAAAGTGTCTCATAGCACGAACGTAACGTATACCATGAAGGATATGTATATATATTGTACAAACAGGTCTTACTGCAAAAACAACAACTCAGGTAGGTAATCACATGTCAGAATTAGAACTAGAAAGCCAGACAGGCCTTATAGGCATTAAACTTCACAAAACACATCGCTTATATAAAATAATGAACTGTAATCATAGACTAACACAAAAAGTGACAAAACATACCAACGATGCCACGATAAAGATAAGAAAGATGCAGATGATTGCAGATAACAAACATTGGAGCTCTGCTGTGTTAGATGATAATGTTTACAATGGAATGCTAGTAACTTCCTGTACTACTTCCTGAAAGGAGTCACATGACTGGGGCCTACATCCTGTCTTTCTTAAAGGGATAGTGCCTGCCTTAGAAAAACAAAGAGTTCACTTATTTTAAAATAAATTAGAAACAGGAAAATTAAACAACCGTTACAGAACACTGTCCCTGGTGGTGGTTCCAGGGTACCACACGGTGATGGAGGTGGTAAGGATGGACTCGATGATGGCCGTGTAAAACTGCACCAACATCTTGGAGGGCAGCTTGAGCTTTCTCAGTCCCCGTCTGGCGTGAATACAACGCCACTACCTAATGTCCGTTATTATGGCTTCTTCCCAGGGGAGAGGAGTAGGACTGTCTCTGTGATAGGCCGTAAGAACGCTTTAGTCCCGTCTCTTCTGGAGACTTTGACCTCCACCTTGCGTATCTTGTTGTCTTTGCTGGGGAACACTTGGGTGATCAGACCCAATGGCCATTCATTCCTCTTCAACTGGTCGTCTTTAAGAAGCACAATACTCCCTGGCTGAAGGTCGGGTTGAGAAGAGTGCCACTTCCTACGTGGCTGAAGAGAAGAGAGGTATTGTTTCTTCCATCTATCCCAGAAGGTTCGAGCCAGATGTTGAACTTGGCGCCACTGACCTTTAGAGAGATCTTTAACCCAGTCACCAACTGGAGCAGAAGGAAGACTCACTTTCTGAGTGAGGAGGGTTGATGGTGTGAGTATCAGAAGATCATCTGGATCAGTTGATACCGGAATTAGAGGCCTAGCATTAATAATTGCTGCCACCTCCGCCATCAGTGTGGTGAGCGCCTCATGAGTCAGTTTTGAAGTTCCACGCTGGAAGAACATAGAGTCCAGGATCCTTCGTGCTACGCCAATCATCCTCTCCCAGGAACCGCCCATGTGAGAGCCCTGGTCCAACAGGAACCTCTGGTCGGAAGTGTTGTCAATATTCGAAGGAATCTTGAGCTCCTTACTAGCACTGATGAAGTTGGTTCCTCTATCAGAACGTAGGAGTTTCACTGGGCCTCTGATGGCGAGGAAACGCCTGAGGGCATTGATGAAGCTTGATGTGTCTAGAGACTCGATGACCTCTATGTGAACAGCTCTTACACTCATGCAGGTAAATAACACTGCCCATTGTTTACTCTGAGCGAGGCCACCCCTTGTGCGGCGTGCAGATACTGACCATGGGCCAAAAACATCCAGGCCGACGTTTGTGAAGGGGGGTTCCGTGGAGAGGCGATCTGCCGGAAGGTCTGCCGGAAGGTCTGCCATCTTCTGCGACTGAGTTGGGCCACGAAGTCTGCGGCATGTGACACACCCGTGGATAACACTGCTCACCCGCCTCTTGCCACCGACTATCCAAAATCCGGCAGCACGCAAGGAACCCTCTGTGAACAGCCTTCCCTGGTGTTGAATTTTCTCGTGATAATGCCTGACCAGAAGCGTCGCTATATGGTGCTTGCCAGGAATTATGAGAGGAGTTTTTTCCCTTTGCTGTAGCCCTGCTTCTTTGATTCGGCCTCCGACTCTCAGAAGACCAGCGTCATCAATGAAGGGGTCTAAGGTTTTGAGAGTGCTGTCTTTAGGAAGGTTCACCGCCTTCCTTAAGCAGGCATATTCTTGAGCGTATGTCTCCTCTTGAACTGCATGGACAATAGTTCTCTCAGACTGCGATAGCTCGTCAACTGTGATCTGTGTGTTGCAGGGATGCCAGCCTTTGCAGTCACTGGCTTTGGTTGCGGGGTTCCTTTGGAAGTGACGAACGATATGAGTGAGACGAGCAATGGCATGAGTCAGTGTTCTCCAGCTAGAAAACTTGGAGAAGCGTTGAGAGCCCAGTTGCTTGCTCGACGTGGTAGTTTTCATTGTAGAGACCTGAAGGCGGATCTTGGCGTCCATATACGGGTTCACCAGCTCAAAGTTGCATTCCTCAGGATCGCTTGGCAAGAGGTGTTTCAGGAATGCTGGTCCACAGAGCCAGCTGGTATCTGCGAGGTGTGCTGCAGGAACAGACCTTGTGGCAATGTCTGCTGGATTTCCGTAGGAACGTACTGCCACTGATTGGGACTTGAGTAGCTCAAGAGTAGCTCCTCCGTGTGACACGATTGCTGACGTAGACATAGAAACGCCTGGTCTCGTTGTTGATGTAGCCTAACACTACTTTACTGTCGCTGTAAAAGGTAGTGCTGTCCACCTGCATGTCGATCTCTGTGGAGATGAGCTCAGCAAGTTCCACTGCCAAAACTGCTGCACAAAGCTCAAGTCTTGGCACTGTATGTTCAGGGAGAGGAGTGAGCTTAGCCTTGCCCATGACGAAGCCAATGGGGATGTCACCATTCGTGTCTGTCAGCTTGAGGTAGGCTACTGCAGCGATTGCCTTAGTTGAAGCATCACAAAAGACACAGAGCTCTCTGTGTGATACTTTTGACGGAGATATGTCTGTGTAGGACCTTGGAATCTGTAGACTGCTAAGATCTTTCAATGAGGATCGCCATGAGGTCCATGTCTCCTCCATCTCTTGGGGGAGTGGGGAGTCCCAATCACTATCGCTCTGTGTAAGCTCTCTGAGTATGGCCTTGCCTTGAATGGTGACTGGAGCGACGAATCCCAGAGGGTCGTAGATGCTATTCACGGTTGATAGGACACCTCGACGAGTGAAGGGTTTCTCTTCATCAGCCACGTTGAAGGTAAAGACATCAGACATGAGGTCCCAGTTGAGACCGAGACTACGCTGCATGGGGAGTGCATCGGAACCCAGGTCCAACTCCTTGAAGTCATTAGCATGGTCATGAGATGGGAAGGCCTCCATGACCTCTCTTTTGTTTGAGGCAATTTTGTGGAGACGCAAGTTAAGAGTTTGAGAGAATGTCTTGTGTCCTCTTGAGCAGGTCTACTGCGGCCTCAACTGTCGGGAAAGACTTCAAGCCATCATCGACATAGAAGTCCCTGGTCACAAACTGCTTGACATCAGAGTCTTCTCCCTGTACGGACTGTCTGAAGCAGTAGATGGCTACCGCAGGGGAGGGACTGTTCCCGAATACATGGACTCTCATGCGGTAATCGATTATGTCCTTGGATGGGTCATTGTCCCGAAACCATAAAAACCTCAGGAAGTTGCGGTCCTCTTCCCTGACAAGAAAGCAATGGAACATTTGTTCAATGTCGGCTGTTAAGGCTACGGCATCCTTGCGGAATCTGATGAGGACGCCTAGAAGGGAGTTGTTAAGGTCAGGACCGGTTAAGAGAACATCATTAAGTGACACTCCACTGTGCTGGGCGCTGGAGTCGAACACTACCCGGATTTTTCCAGGCTTCTTAGGGTGATATATGCCAAACATCGGCAAATACCATCGCTCTTCATCATCTTTGAGTGGGGGTGCCATTTCGCCATGATTGCTCAGGAACAACTTCTCCATGAAGGTGAGAAAGTGTTGTTTCATCACCGGCTTCTTCTCCAGATTGCGCCTCAGTGATAAGAGTCGAATCGAGGCTTGGGTCTTATTGTCGGGGAGGCGGCGCCTTGGTGACTTGAACGGTAGTGGAGCTACCCAGCTATTGCTCTCATCCTTTTGTAATCCTTCTTCCATTATTTGCAGGAATGAGGTGTCATCGATGGATGGAGCCACCTTGTTGTCATCCTTCGTCTGCTGAAACACTGTGAGGCCTTATTGTTCCACCTCTTTATCGCAGGTTAATTTCTGCTTGGTGCACTCTTTAGGGTGATCAGGACACTGGAACGGGCCATATCTCTCCTTTACATGGAAGACGTTTGGGCAAGACTCGAAGATGGAGGGGCGTTCTCGTTCTGTTGCTCTTGTGTAAAATGCATTCACTGTGGTGGGTTTGTGAACACCTCCCAGACAAACGTTACCAACGACGACCCATCCCAGGTCAAGTTTCTGGGCGTAGGGGGCATCCCGAGGGCCATTCTCCTGCTTGCGCACTTTATGGACCGTGATGATGTCTCACCCAAGGAGAAGCATGATCTGAGCTTTTGGATCAAGTGCTGGAATGAGAGGGGCCACTGACTTCAGGTGAGGGTGGTTGAATGCAGCGTTCGGTGTTGGGATCTCCAACCTGTTGTTAGGGATGTCGTTACATTCCAAAAGACTTGGTAGGCGGAGACTGACCTTTCCATCGAAGGATTCTATCTGGTAACCCGATGCTGTTCTTCCCAAGGTCTCTGTCACTCCAGAGCAGGTTCGGAGAGAATATGGAGAGGTGGGACCTTGGATATTGAAGGCTTCAAAGAACTCAGAGCGAGCTAAAGATCTATTGCTATGCTCGTCGATGATTGCGTAGACTTTCAATGCTTTGTTACGATGGTTGACAGGATAGATCTTGACGAGACAGATCTTAGAGCATGACCGGTCACTCTGATCACCACCGCAGACTTCAGTGCAGCTAGCTGTGACATCAGCAGATGGCGAAGCGTCTCGCTCCCCGCCGTGGTCTGAAAGGGCGCTTGGTTCTTGGGTCCACAGTGCCGGTCCAGGGTGGAGAGCAGATATGTGCTTCTCGCTCCCACGCTCAGTGCATTTCATGGTATAGTTACAGCTCTTGGCCATATGTTGAGTAGACATGCAACACTTGAAGCAAATCTTGTTCTCTTTAAGGAATGTTTTACGCTCCTCCAAAGGCTTTTCACGGAAAGTCCGGCACTTACGTAGCAGGTGGGGCTTTTTATGAATGGGGCACTGTCTATCAGAATCTTCAGTTTCAGTTGCTTGTTTGTCTGAGGCAGGAGGTTCTGTAGGATGCACATCGGTCTTATGCACTGAGATTTCCTTCTGTCGACTTGGCTTCCAAGGGGGTTTGTCTGCCTTTGGAGGGGGTTCTGCCTTGCCTGTCAAGATGAAACTTGGATCGTTCCTGATCCTGGCTTGTTCACTCACGAAGTCGACAAAAACTTCAAAGGGAGGGAATGAGACATTGTGCTTTAGTTTATAATTAGACCCATAAGTCAGCCACTTTTCTTGTAGGTTAAAGGGCAACTTTTGCACCAATGGATTTACTCCTCGTGGTGTATCTAGGTAAGGAGATCACTTAACTCATGGAGCTTTGCATAGTCTCTGTTGGAGATTTTTGGGAAGTTGCTTATGCGTTGGAAAAGTGCGTCCTCAATTACTTACACTCAATTACAATTACAACATGTGTCCAGTCTATCCCAGATTCTCTTGAGTCCCATATCTGGGTAGTTAACATGGACAGCTTTGATCCGATTGGCGTGTTCAGCAGACTCTTTTCCCAGCCACTTGACCAGCATGTCCGTTTCCTCACTGGACGTCAGGTCTAGGCCTTTGATCGCATTTAGAAATGACCGTTGCCAAGCTCTGTAGTTTTGTGGTTGGTCATTGAATTTTGTCAAACCTGTGGTGACCAGCTCACGGCGAGTGAAATATCTGACAAAATCAGTCATGCCTGTTTGGTCCTGGTGAGGGTGTTGTGGAGTGTAGCAGGGCTTGGAGGGGCATGGGTGACTCTAGTCATGATACACATACTGAGGTGTTTTGATGGGCTTTGAGGGGTGAGGATGACTCTGGTGATGATAGACGTACTGAGGTAATTTAATGGGCTTTGAGGGGTGAGGAGGGCTGTGCTCACGATAGACATATTGGGGTCTGTTGCTGGGCATAGAGGGACGAGGGTTACTCTGGTCATGTTGGCAGTTTTGAGGTGTGAGGTTGGGCATGGAACGATGTGAGGGACTGTGGTTTCTGTTCGTTACCTCCTGTGTGTGATGATGATCCTGAACATTTCCTGAGGAGAGAGGAGTGTCATCTTGTAGACGTTGAGTGTGCTTAGACTGCTGAGCTGATATCCCATCATCTGTAGGGTGAATGTCAGCGTTGGTCTGGTTACTCTCTGCCGTGAGATGTGGGTCCTGGGAAGGGGATGTTTCAAGATCTCCATGTAGCATTTTTGTGTCATCTTCATTTGGTTGATACATTTCTGATATTGACACAAATTGTTCTTCTGACTGTTCGATCACATATTCGCTGACACGTTGTGCAATGTCATGGGGCGTGGGATCAGGGTCAAGACTGAAATACTGTTGACTTTCTGCGCCAGCAGCTGCTTCTAAGATCTCTGCTTCGACTGTGGCGACAGCAGTCTCCTTTTCGAGAGCCAACATTTCCATAGAAGCCTCCAGCTTTGCCATCTCTATTTCCATAGAAGCCTCCATCTTAGATTTCTCTATTTTCATTTCAGTCTCTTTCTGTGCAAATCTGAGGCGTACTTTTGCTGCTTCGGCTTTTGCCAGGGCTTTAGCAGCAGCAGTAGCTGCGGATGAACTTCTCGTGCTTGTTGAGCCTGATATGCAGGACTTCATTTTGAGTGAAGCTGTGTCCTCGTCTGCCATGGCGTTAGTGGAAAGAGTCTACCTGTAGGAGCTGGGAGTAGTTGAGTTCACGTGGTGTGACGCAGTAGCGGTGTCTGTAGGTTGCATGAACTGCCTTATCTTCTGCTTCGAAGCCGTTGTTTTACTATGCCGCCCTCGTTATGTAGGGGATATAACTTGGCAGTAAGTATTAACGCCTTCCATCTATTAAGACTCTGAAGACATCTTCTCTTTTAGTCCAAAGGTTTTATTAACAGAATCAGAAGGGTAAAACTGCAAATAGACAAAGGAAATAATCAAAAATATGCTCAGTGCAAACAAATTTAAAGTAAACTAAATGTGACTAAGGTTACTGTCACATCAACAAATTTAATTACTTTAAAGAATGCTAATGCCTGTATTCTAAAGTCAGAATTAAAGTATATAAAACACAAAAGTGTCTCATAGCACGAACGTAACGTATACCATGAAGGATATGTATATATATTGTACAAACAGGTCTTACTGCAAAAACAACAACTCAGGTAGGTAATCACATGTCAGAATTAGAACTAGAAAGCCAGACGGGCCTTATAGGCATTAAACTTCACAAAACACATCGCTTATATAAAATAATGAACTGTAATCATAGACTAACACAAAAGGTGACAAACATACCAACGATGCCACGATAAAGATAAGAAAGATGCAGATGATTGCAGATAACAAACATTGGAGCTCTGCTGTGTTAGATGATAATGTTTACAATGGAATGCTAGTAACTTCCTGTACTACTTCCTGAAAGGAGTCACATGACTGGGGCCTACTTCCTGTCTTTCTTAAAGGGATAGTGCCTGCCTTAGAAAAACAAAGTTCACTTATTTTAAAATAAATTAGAAACAGGAAAATTAAACAACCGTTACAGAACACTGTCCCTGGTGGTGGTTCCAGGGTACCACACGGTGATGGAGGTGGTAAGGATGGACTCGATGATGGCCGTGTAAAACTGCACCAACATCTTGGAGGGCAGCTTGAGCTTTCTCAGCTGCTGCAGGAAGAACATCCTCTGCTGGGCCTTCTTGATGAGGGAGCTGATTGTCGTCTCCCATTTAAGGTCCTGGGTGATGGTGGTGCCGAGGAAGCGGAAGGAGTCCACAGTGGTGATGGGGGAATCTGTAAGGGCGAGGAGGGGCAGAGGGGCTGTGCCTTTCCTGAAGTCCACAATCATCTCCACAGTCTTCTGAGCGTTCAGCTGCAGGTTGTTGTGGCTGCACCAGGACACCAGCCGGGCTACCTCTCTCCTATGCAGACTGTAGACAGTATACATGGTCCCACCTAAAAGCAAACTACATGTCTTTAGCCAGATTAGACCGGTTTTATTATTTTAAGCATCATTTTAATGTATTTAAAGAATGTCAAATATTGCCAGTTGGTTTTACTGATCATTCTTTAGTTTTATGTAGTGTTTTTATGAAAAATATTTGACCCAAGAGTGCATACTGGCATTTTAATTCAGTTTTAACTGTTGATAAAGGTTTTACAAAGGCTTTTAAGTTTTTTTGGACTGCTTTTAGACAGAGGAAAAATGATTTTACATGTTTTAGGCAGTGGTGGGACCATGGAAAAACAGAAATAAAAGTTTTATGTATACTGGCAATACTTGTTGATCTATTAGTGACCTGGAAACTGAAATAGTGGAGTTAGAAGCCATCACTAATTCCACAGGAAACAGAGGGTATATTGAAACCCTTAAGTCTAAAAGAATGGCCTTGGCCGACCTGCTGGACACCAAGGTACAGGGTGCACTGGTCAGGTCCCGGATCCAGAACATCACAGAGATGGATGCTAACTCTAGCTTCTTCTTCGGCCTGGAGAGGAAGCTGGGGCAACGGAAAACCATACACACGCTACTGTCGGACACAGGGCAGGAACTCAGCGAGCCGGTGGACATAAGAAAAAGAGCGGTGGAGTTCTACTCCACCCTCTACAGCAGTGAGTTGGAGGAGGACAATAATCCTCTCCTGGACAGTTTCTACGAAAACCTCCCAAAAGTATCTGAGGACACCAACTCACTGCTGGACCGGCCGCTGGAGGCCGGAGAGTTAATCGCTGCTCCGCAGAGCATGCAGGGACGAAGAGCTCCAGGACTGGATGGACTAACTGTTGAGTTTTTTAAAGCATACTGGGACATTTTATCTGAAGATTTTATGGATGTTTTTAACATAAGCCTGGCTTAAGGGTCCCTGCCACAGTCCTGCCGCAGACCGGTGTTGGCTCTCCTGCCGAAGAAAGGAAACCTCCAGGAAATAATGAACTGACGAACTGTGTCCCTCCTTTGTGTGGATTATAAGATCTTGTCAAAGGCCCTGGCTAACAGGCTGAGGGAAGCTATGGGGCAGATCATCCACCGGGACCAGACCTACTGCATCCCCGGTAGGTCAATGGTAGACAATGTCTACCTCATTCGGGATGTTTTTGAGGTCTCCAGCTCTTTGGACGTCAACGCTGGTCTGATTTCACTAGACCAGGAAAAGGCAATCGACCGTGTTGAACACAGCTTCCTCTGGAAAACCATGAGGAAGTTTGGGTTCAGCGCTGGTTTTATTGCCAAGATCCAGGTATTGTACAGTGACATTGAAAGTATACTGAAATTTAATGGCAGTTTGTGTGATCCTTTTATGGTCCGTAGAGGGATCCGGCAGGGGTGCGCCCTGTCCGGAATGCTCTACGCACTCTACCTGGAGCCACTCCTCTGTAAGATCTGCACTAGCATTGATGGCCTGATTTTACCTGGTTTTAATAAGAACATTGTTTTACCCGCATATGCGGATGATGTCATTGTTTTTATTAAAAACCAGACTCACATTGACATTTTAAAAGTTTTAACCAATTTGTTTAACCATCTGTCATCAGCAAATTTAAACTGGTCAAAAAGCGAGGCCCTAGCTGTTGGCAGATGGTGTGGCAGCCTCCCAGTTCTTCCCCAGGGGCTCCCATGGAAAAGGGATGGCCTAAAGTACCTGGGGAAGAAAAACAAAAAGAACTGGGAGGACGTCACCGAAAAAATAGAAAACAAATTGAATTAATGGAAATGGCTCCTCCCTCAGATGTCATATTGAGGTAGAGTAGTAGTGCTCAACAATTTAGTTGCGTCTCTCCTGTGGCACCACCTCGCTACCATAGACCCCCCCGCAGGTTTTCTAGAAAAAGTCCAAGCAATCCTTGTAGACTTTTTCTGGTGGGGTCGGCATTGGGTGACGCAGGGGGTGTTGTTTTTATCAAAAGAGGAGGGGGGCCAGGGCCTTATCCACCTGGCCAGCAGAACAGCAGTTTTTAGACTACAGTTTTTACAACAGTTTTTAACAGGGCCCGCTGATCTTGTGTGGCGAGAGGCGGCCAGCTGTATCTTCAGACATGTGAGTAACCTGGGGGTGGACACAGCTCTGTCTTTAATGAATTCCAAATTATTAAATTTTAATGGGGTTCATCTTTTTTATCAAAGTGTTTTTAAGTCCTGGGCCCTTTTTAAAAGCAGTCCACGCAAAAGCTCTGACTCTCTGTTCTGGTTGTTAAAGGAACCATTGGTGCATGGAGCCAGACTGGACGTCTCCGGCGGAGCCACGCCTGGGCTGACGATGGCGCTGCTCTGCACCAGCACGCTGCTGCTTGGCAGCTGGTGGACATGGCGGGGCCGGAGCTGTCGGATGCCCGGGCTGTGGGTTCTCTGCTGGGTGTCCGGTCCACCAGGGTGTGCCAGAAGATTCTACAGCTGTGGAGGCAGAGACTCTCGGGGAGAGAGAGGGGTCTCCTCATGGTCTTCGCCAGAGGGACTGAACCCGACCGAGGAGACCCCTTCCCAGAACTGTACATCCATCCCGACCTCGGAGACCGTGGCGGACCTCTCCTCGAGGGTCATCGACCTCCGCACCGCAGACAAGAAGGAACTGTACAGGAACTGTGTCAAGGCCATAAATAAAGACAGACTGTGTGACAGAGCTCCCACTGTGTGGACCAGTAAACTGAGAGGAGACCACCAGCCACAGTGGAGAGCTCTGTACAAACCTCCCCTGAAGAAGAGGACAGCCGACCTCCAGTGGAGAATACTACACGGAGCCTTCGCCTCAAACGCTTTCATCTCCCACGTCGAGCCCGCTGTGTCAGACCAGTGCCCGTTTTGTAATTTTAGAGAAACAGTGTTTCATGTTCATGTTTAGCGAGTGTAGAAGACTGTCAGGTCTCTTCACTGTTTTAGCCGATGTTTTTAAACTGTCCAATGAGTTTTTTAGCATTCCAGTTTTTATTAATGGGGTCAAATATAGGAAAGAAAAAAAGAAAAAACTCAGTTACTAAATTTTATCATTGGGGAAAAGAAGCTGGTAATTTAAACATCTAGGAAAAATAAGATAGAGGGGAGGGTTAGAACCAGCCTCAGTCTGGTTAGGGTTAGGGTTAGAACCAGCCTCAGTCTGGTTAGGGTTAGGGTTAGAACCAGCCTCAGTCTGGTTAGGGTTAGAACCACGCACCGTACAAGATGACATGCTTGTTTTTACAGATTATCTCTGGCTGAACATGTTCACCATCTTGTTTTGTATTGTTTTTAAATTTATGTTTTTATTTTTTTAGAACCACGGAACACTATTTATTTATTGTATATATGAATAACTAAACACGTTTAAATGTGGTTGTAAAAATAAAAAAATCTTCTTCTTCTCATCAGCGCAGGCGTCTTCCGCCCCTTGCTCTCACACGTCCCCCAACTGCTCTTCACGTTCTCTCAGTATGTTCCACTCTCCTGTCCCTAATGGGGTCCCCATTTCTTGTCAGATGTGGTCAGACCATGTCTTGGAAGTTGACCAGAAAAGTCACCGCTGTACGCCTTATGGATCAGTTGTTCTGGTGGAGTTCTGACCATGTGTCCAAACCATGTCCTCCTGTTCTCTCTAATCACATCCATTGTCTTCCCCATGTCCAACTTTCTTCTTATTCCCTCATTTGTCCGAGTATCGATCTCAAATGACTTCAGAGCTTTTCCTCGTGCACTCGAAGGGTTCATGTCTCTGATGCATATGTTGTTATCAGGTGCATTAGTGCTTTGTACAACCTTATTGTCAGCTTACTTCAGATGTCTCTGCTCCTCCACACCATCATCTGTCCTGGTATCACACTATCCTGGTATCACACTGACGTGGTATCACACTATCCTGGTATCACACTGTCCTGGTATCACACTATCCTGGTATCACACTGTCCTGGTATCACACTTACGTGGTATCACACTATCCTGGTATCACACTGTCCTGGTATCACACTATCCTGGTATCACACTGACGTGGTATCACACTATCCTGGTATCACACTGTCCTGGTATCACACTATCCTGGTATCACACTATCCTGGTATCACACTGACGTGGTATCACACTATCCTGGTATCACACTGTCCTGGTATCACACTATCCTGGTATCACACTGTCCTGGTATCACACTATCCTCGTATCACACTGTCCTGGTATCACACTATCCTCGTATCACACTATCCTGGTATCACACTGTCCTGGTATCACACTATCCTGGTATCACACTGTCCTGGTATCACACTGTCCTGGTATCACACTGTCCTGGTATCACACTATCCTGGTATCACACTATCCTGGTATCACACTGTCCTGGTATCACACTATCGTGGTATCACACTGTCCTGGTATCACACTATCCTGGTATCACACTGTCTTGGTATCACACTGTCCTGGTATCACACTATCCTGGTATCACACTGTCCTGGTATCACACTATCCTGGTATCACACTATCGTGGTATCACACTATCCTGGTATCACACTGTCCTGGTATCACACTATCCTGGTATCACACTGTCCTGGTATCACACTGTCCTGGTATCACACTATCCTGGTATCACACTGTCTTGGTATCACACTATCCTGGTATCACACTATCCTGGTATCACACTGTCCTGGTATCGCAGTGTCCTGGTATCGCACTATCCTGGTATCGCACTGTCCTGGTATTACAGTATCCTGGTATCACACTGTCCTGGTATCACACTATCCTGGTATCACACTGTCCTGGTATCACACTGTCCTGGTATCACACTGACGTGGTATCACACTATCCTGGTATCACACTGTCCTGGTATCACACTGTCCTGGTATCACACTGTCCTGGTATCACACAATCCTGGTATCACACTGTCCTGGTATCACACTATCCTGGTATCACACTGTCCTGGTATCACACTATCCTGGTATCACACTGTCCTGGTATCACACTATCCTGGTATCACACTGTCTTGGTATCACACTGTCCTGGTATCACACTGTCCTGGTATCACACTATCCTGGTATCACACTGTCCTGGTATCACACTGTCCTGGTATCACACTGTCCTGGTATCACACTGTCCTGGTATCACACTATCCTGGTATCACACTGTTTTGGTATCACACTGTCCTGGTATCACACTGTCCTGGTATCACACTGTCCTGGTATCACACTATCCTGGTATCACACTGTCCTGGTATCACACTGTCCTGGTATCACACTATCCTGGTATCACACTGTCCTGGTATCACACTGACGTGGTATCACACTATCCTGGTATCACACTATCCTGGTATCACACTGTCCTGGTATCACACTATCCTGGTATCACACTGTCCTGGTATCACACTATCCTGGTATCACACTGTCCTGGTATCACACTGACGTGGTATCACACTATCCTGGTATCACACTGTCCTGGTATCACACTATCCTGGTATCACACTGTCCTGATATCACACTGTCCTGGTATCACACTATCCTGGTATCACACTGTCCTGGTATCACACTGACGTGGTATCACACTGTCCTGGTATCACACTGTCCTGGTATCACACTATCCTGGTATCACACTGTCCTGGTATCACACTGTCCTGGTATCACACTATCCTGGTATCACACTGTCCTGGTATCACACTGACGTGGTATCACACTATCCTGGTATCACACTGTCCTGGTATCACACTATCCTGGTATCACACTGTCCTGGTACCACACTATCCTGGTATCACACTGACGTGGTATCACACTAACCTGGTATCACACTGTCCTGGTATCACACTATCCTGGTATCACACTGACGTGGTATCACACTATCCTGGTATCACACTGTCCTGGTATCACACTGTCCTGGTATCACACTATCCTGGTATCACACTATCCTGGTATCACACTGACGTGGTATCACACTATCCTGGTATCACACTGTCCTGGTATCACACTATCCTGGTATCACACTGTCCTGGTATCACACTGACGTGGTATCACACTATCCTGGTATCACACTATCCTGGTATCACACTGTCCTGGTATCACACTGTCCTGGTATCACACTATCCTGGTATCACACTGTCATGGTATCACACTGACGTGGTATCACACTATCCTGGTATCACACTGTCCTGGTATCACACTATCCTGGTATCACACTGTCCTGGTATCACACTGACGTGGTATCACACTATCCTGGTATCACACTATCCTGGTATCACACTATCCTGGTATCACACTGATGTGGTATCACAATATCCTGGTATCACACTATCCTGGTATCACACTATCCTGGTATCACACTGTCCTGGTATCACACTATCCTGGTATCACACTGTCCTGGTATCACACTGACGTGGTATCACACTATCCTGGTATCACACTATCCTGGTATCATACTGCCCTGGTATCACACTATCCTGGTATCACACTGTCCTGGTATCACACTGACGTGGTATCACACTATCCTGGTATCACACTGTCCTGATATCACACTGTCCTGGTATCACACTATCCTGGTATCACACTATCCTGGTATCACACTGTCCTGGTATCACACTATCCTGGTATCACACTATCCTGGTATCACACTGTCCTGGTATCGCACTATCCTGGTATCACACTATCCTGGTATCACACTATCCTGGTATCGCACTGTCCTGGTATCACACTGTCCTGGTATCACACTGACGTGGTATCACACTATCCTGGTATCACACTGTCCTGGTATCACACTGTCCTGGTATCACACTATCCTGGAATCACACTGTCCTGGTATCACACTGTCCTGGTATCACACTGTCCTGGTATCACACTGACGTGGTATCACACTGTCCTGGTATCACACTGTCCTGATATCACACTGTCCTGGTATCACACTATCCTGGTATCACACTGTCCTGGTATCACACTGACGTGGTATCACACTATCCTGGTATCACACTGTGCTGGTATCACACTGTCCTGGTATCACACTATCCTGGTATCACACTGTCCTGGTATCACACTGACGTGGTATCACACTATCCTGGTATCACACTATCCTGGTATCACACTGTCCTGGTATCACACTGTCCTGGTATCACACTATCCTGGTATCACACTGTCCTGGTATCACACTGACGTGGTATCACACTATCCTGGTATCACACTATCCTGGTATCACACTGTCCTGGTATCACACTATCCTGGTATCACACTGACGTGGTATCACACTATCCTGGTATCACACTGTCCTGGTATCACACTGTCCTGGTATCACACTGTCCTGGTATCACACTATCCTGGTATCACACTGACGTGGTATCACACTATCCTGGTATCACACTATCCTGGTATCACACTATCCTGATATCACACTGTCCTGGTATCACACTGACGTGGTATCACACTATCCTGGTATCACACTGTCCTGGTATCACACTATCCTGGTATCACACTGTCTTGGTATCACACTGTCCTGGTATCACACTATCCTGGTATCACACTGTCCTGGTATCACACTGTCCTGATATCACACTGTCCTGGTATCACACTGACGTGGTATCACACTATCCTGGAATCACACTGTCCTGGTATCACACTGTCCTGGTATCACACTGTCCTGGTATCACACTGTCCTGGTATCACACTGTCCTGGTATCACACTATCCTGGTATCACACTGTCCTGATATCACACTGTCCTGATATCACACTGTCCTGGTATCACACTATCCTGGTATCACACTGTCCTGGTATCACACTGACGTGGTATCACACTATCCTGGTATCACACTGTCCTGGTATCACACTGTCCTGGTATCACACTATCCTTGTATCACACTGTCCTGGTATCACACTGACGTGGTATCACACTATCCTGGTATCACACTGTCCTGGTATCACACTGTCCTGGTATCACACTGTCCTGGTATCACACTATCCTGGTATCACACTGTCCTGGTATCACACTGACGTGGTATCACACTATCCTGGTATCACACTGTCCTGGTATCACACTATCCTGGTATCACACTGTCCTGGTATCACACTATCCTGGTATCACACTGACGTGGTATCACACTATCCTCGTATCACACTATGCTGGTATCACACTGTCCTGGTATCACACTATCCTGGTATCACACTGACGTGGTATCACACTATCCTGGTATCACACTATCCTGGTATCACACTGTCCTGGTATCACACTATCCTGGTATCACACTGTCCTGGTATCACACTGACATGGTATCACACTATCCTGGTATCACACTATCCTGGTATCACACTGTCCTGGTATCACACTGTCCTGGTATCACACTATCCTGGTATCACACTGTCCTGGTATCACACTGACGTGGTATCACACTATCCTGGTATCACACTGTCCTGGTATCACACTATCCTGGTATCACACTGTCCTGGTATCGCAGTGTCCTGGTATCGCACTATCCTGGTATCGCACTGTCCTGGTATTACAGTATCCTGGTATCACACTGTCCTGGTATCACACTATCCTGGTATCACACTGTCCTGGTATCACACTGTCCTGGTATCACACTGACGTGGTATCACACTATCCTGGTATCACACTGTCCTGGTATCACACTATCCTGGTATCACACTGTCCTGGTATCACACTGTCCTGGTATCACACTGTCCTGGTATCACACTGTCCTGGTATCACACTATCCTGGTATCACACTGTCTTGGTATCACACTGTCCTGGTATCACACTATACTGGTATCACACTGTCCTGGTATCACACTGTCCTGATATCACACTGTCCTGGTATCACACTGACGTGGTATCACACTATCCTGGTATCACACTGTCCTGGTATCACACTATCCTGGTATCACACTGTCTTGGTATCACACTGTCCTGGTATCACACTATCCTTGTATCACACTGTCCTGGTATCACACTGTCCTGATATCACACTGTCCTGGTATCACACTGACGTGGTATCACACTATCCTGGTATCACACTGTCCTGGTATCAGACTGTCCTGGTATCACACTGTCCTGATATCACACTGTCCTGGTATCACACTATCCTGGTATCAAACTATCCTGGTATCACACTATCCTGGTATTGCACTGTCCTGGTATCACATTGTCCTGGTATCACACTGACGTGGTATCACACTATCCTGGTATCACACTGTCCTGGTATCACACTATCCTGGAATCACACTGTCCTGGTATCACACTGTCCTGGTATCACACTGTCCTGGTATCACACTGATGTGGTATCACACTATCCTGGTATCACACTGTCCTGATATCACACTGTGCTGGTATCACACTATCCTGGTATCACACTATCCTGGTATCACACTGTCCTGGTATCACACTGACGTGGTATCACACTATCCTGGTATCACACTATCCTGGTATCACACTGTCCTGGTATCACACTGTCCTGGTATCACACTATCCTGGTATCACACTGTCCTGGTATCACACTGACGTGGTATCACACTATCCTGGTATCGCACTGTCCTGGTATCACACTATCCTGGTATCACACTGTCCTGGTATCACACTGACGTGGTATCACACTATCCTGGTATCACACTATCCTGGTATCACACTATCCTGGTATCACACTGATGTGGTATCACAATATCCTGGTATCACACTATCCTGGTATCACACTATCCTGGTATCACACTGTCCTGGTATCACACTATCCTGGTATCACACTGTCCTGGTATCACACTGACGTGGTATCACACTATCCTGGTATCACACTATCCTGGTATCATACTGCCCTGGTATCACACTATCATGGTATCACACTGTCCTGGTATCACACTGACGTGGTATCACACTATCCTGGTATCACACTGTCCTGATATCACACTGTCCTGGTATAACACTATCCTGGTATCACACTATCCTGGTATCACACTGTCCTGGTATCACACTATCCTGGTATCACACTGTACTGGTATCGCACTATCCTGGTATCACACTATCCTGGTATCACACTATCCTGGTATCGCACTGTCCTGGTATCACACTGACGTGGTATCACACTATCCTGGTATCACACTGTCCTGGTATCACACTATCCTGGAATCACACTGTCCTGGTATCACACTGTCCTGGTATTACACTGTCCTGGTATCACACTGTCCTGGTATCACACTGACGTGGTATCACACTATCCTGGTATCACACTGTCCTGGTATCACACTGTCCTGGTATCACACTGTCCTGGTATCACACTGTCCTGGTATCACACTATCCTGGTATCACACTGTCCTGGTATCACACTATCCTGGTATCACACTGTCCTGGTATCACACTATCCTGGTATCACACTGTCTTGGTATCACACTGTCCTGGTATCACACTATCCTGGTATCACACTGTCCTGGTATCACACTATCCTGGTATCACACTGTCCTGGTATCACACTGTCCTGGTATCACACTGTCCTGGTATCACACTATCCTGGTATCACACTGTTTTGGTATCACACTGTCCTGGTATCACACTGTCCTGGTATCACACTATCCTGGTATCACACTGTCCTGGTATCACACTGACGTGGTATCACACTATCCTGGTATCACACTATCCTGGTATCACACTGTCCTGGTATCACACTATCCTGGTATCACACTGTCCTGGTATCACACTATCCTGGTATCACACTGTCCTGGTATCACACTGACGTGGTATCACACTATCCTGGTATCACACTATCCTGGTATCACACTGTCCTGGTATCACACTGTCCTGGTATCACACTATCCTGGTATCACACTGTCCTGGTATCACACTATCCTGGTATCACACTGTCCTGGTATCACACTGACGTGGTATCACACTATCCTGGTATCACACTGTCCTGGTATCACACTATCCTGGTATCACACTGTCCTGGTATCACACTATCCTGGTATCACACTGACGTGGTATCACACTATCCTGGTATCACACTATCCTGGTATCACACTGTCCTGGTATCACACTATCCTGGTATCACACTGACGTGGTATCACACTATCCTGGTATCACACTGTCCTGGTATCACACTGACGTGGTATCACACTATCCTGGTATCACACTGTCCTGGTATCACACTATCCTGGTATCACACTGTCCTGGTATCACACTGACGTGGTATCACACCATCCTGGTATCACACTATCCTGGTATCACACTATCCTGGTATCACACTGATGTGGTATCACAATATCCTGGTATCACACTATCCTGGTATCACACTGTCCTGGTATCACACTATCCTGGTATCACACTGTCCTGGTATCACACTGACGTGGTATCACACTATCCTGGTATCACACTATCCTGGTATCACACTGTCTTGGTATCACACTGTCCTGGTATCACACTATCCTTGTATCACACTGTCCTGGTATCACACTGTCCTGATATCACACTGTCCTGGTATCACACTGACGTGGTATCACACTATCCTGGTATCACACTGTCCTGGTATCAGACTGTCCTGGTATCACACTGTCCTGATATCACACTGTCCTGGTATCACACTATCCTGGTATCAAACTATCCTGGTATCACACTATCCTGGTATTGCACTGTCCTGGTATCACATTGTCCTGGTATCACACTGACGTGGTATCACACTATCCTGGTATCACACTGTCCTGGTATCACACTATCCTGGAATCACACTGTCCTGGTATCACACTGTCCTGGTATCACACTGTCCTGGTATCACACTGATGTGGTATCACACTATCCTGGTATCACACTGTCCTGATATCACACTGTGCTGGTATCACACTATCCTGGTATCACACTATCCTGGTATCACACTGTCCTGGTATCACACTGACGTGGTATCACACTATCCTGGTATCACACTATCCTGGTATCACACTGTCCTGGTATCACACTGTCCTGGTATCACACTATCCTGGTATCACACTGTCCTGGTATCACACTGACGTGGTATCACACTATCCTGGTATCGCACTGTCCTGGTATCACACTATCCTGGTATCACACTGTCCTGGTATCACACTGACGTGGTATCACACTATCCTGGTATCACACTATCCTGGTATCACACTATCCTGGTATCACACTGATGTGGTATCACAATATCCTGGTATCACACTATCCTGGTATCACACTATCCTGGTATCACACTGTCCTGGTATCACACTATCCTGGTATCACACTGTCCTGGTATCACACTGACGTGGTATCACACTATCCTGGTATCACACTATCCTGGTATCATACTGCCCTGGTATCACACTATCATGGTATCACACTGTCCTGGTATCACACTGACGTGGTATCACACTATCCTGGTATCACACTGTCCTGATATCACACTGTCCTGGTATAACACTATCCTGGTATCACACTATCCTGGTATCACACTGTCCTGGTATCACACTATCCTGGTATCACACTGTACTGGTATCGCACTATCCTGGTATCACACTATCCTGGTATCACACTATCCTGGTATCGCACTGTCCTGGTATCACACTGACGTGGTATCACACTATCCTGGTATCACACTGTCCTGGTATCACACTATCCTGGAATCACACTGTCCTGGTATCACACTGTCCTGGTATTACACTGTCCTGGTATCACACTGTCCTGGTATCACACTGACGTGGTATCACACTATCCTGGTATCACACTGTCCTGGTATCACACTGTCCTGGTATCACACTGTCCTGGTATCACACTGTCCTGGTATCACACTATCCTGGTATCACACTGTCCTGGTATCACACTATCCTGGTATCACACTGTCCTGGTATCACACTATCCTGGTATCACACTGTCTTGGTATCACACTGTCCTGGTATCACACTATCCTGGTATCACACTGTCCTGGTATCACACTATCCTGGTATCACACTGTCCTGGTATCACACTGTCCTGGTATCACACTGTCCTGGTATCACACTATCCTGGTATCACACTGTTTTGGTATCACACTGTCCTGGTATCACACTGTCCTGGTATCACACTATCCTGGTATCACACTGTCCTGGTATCACACTGACGTGGTATCACACTATCCTGGTATCACACTATCCTGGTATCACACTGTCCTGGTATCACACTATCCTGGTATCACACTGTCCTGGTATCACACTATCCTGGTATCACACTGTCCTGGTATCACACTGACGTGGTATCACACTATCCTGGTATCACACTATCCTGGTATCACACTGTCCTGGTATCACACTGTCCTGGTATCACACTATCCTGGTATCACACTGTCCTGGTATCACACTATCCTGGTATCACACTGTCCTGGTATCACACTGACGTGGTATCACACTATCCTGGTATCACACTGTCCTGGTATCACACTATCCTGGTATCACACTGTCCTGGTATCACACTATCCTGGTATCACACTGACGTGGTATCACACTATCCTGGTATCACACTATCCTGGTATCACACTGTCCTGGTATCACACTATCCTGGTATCACACTGACGTGGTATCACACTATCCTGGTATCACACTGTCCTGGTATCACACTGACGTGGTATCACACTATCCTGGTATCACACTGTCCTGGTATCACACTATCCTGGTATCACACTGTCCTGGTATCACACTGACGTGGTATCACACCATCCTGGTATCACACTATCCTGGTATCACACTATCCTGGTATCACACTGATGTGGTATCACAATATCCTGGTATCACACTATCCTGGTATCACACTATCCTGGTATCACACTGTCCTGGTATCACACTATCCTGGTATCACACTGTCCTGGTATCACACTGACGTGGTATCACACTATCCTGGTATCACACTATCCTGGTATCATACTGCCCTGGTATCACACTATCCTGGTATCACACTGTCCTGGTATCACACTGATGTGGTATCACACTATCCTGGTATCACACTGTCCTGATATCACACTGTCCTGGTATCACACTATCCTGGTATCACACTATCCTGGTATCACACTGTCCTGGTATCACACTATCCTGGTATCACACTATCCTGGTATCACACTGTCCTGGTATCGCACTATCCTGGTATCACACTATCCTGGTATCACACTATCCTGGTATCGCACTGTCCTGGTATCACACTGTCCTGGTATCACACTGACGTGGTATCACACTATCCTGGTATCACACTGTCCTGGTATCACACTATCCTGGAATCACACTGTCCTGGTATCACACTGTCCTGGTATCACACTGTCCTGGTATCACACTGTCCTGGTATCACACTGTCCTGGTATCACACTGACGTGGTATCACACTATCCTGGTATCACACTGTCCTGGTATCACACTGACGTGGTATCACACTATCCTGGTATCACACTGTCCTGATATCACACTGTCCTGGTATCACACTATCCTGGTATCACACTATCCTGGTATCACACTGTCCTGGTATCACACTATCCTGGTATCACACTATCCTGGTATCACACTGTCCTGGTATCGCACTATCCTGGTATCACACTATCCTGGTATCACACTATCCTGGTATCGCACTGTCCTGGTATCACACTGTCCTGGTATCACACTGACGTGGTATCACACTATCCTGGTATCACACTGTCCTGGTATCACACTATCCTGGAATCACGCTGTCCTGGTATCACACTGTCCTGGTATCACACTGTCCTGGTATCACACTATCCTGGTATCACACTGTCCTGGTATCACACTGACGTGGTATCACACTATCCTGGTATCACACTGTCCTGGTATCACACTGTCCTGGTATCACACTATCCTGGTATCACACTGTCCTGGTATCACACTGACGTGGTATCACACTATCCTGGTATCACACTATCCTGGTATCACACTGTCCTGGTATCACACTGTCCTGGTATCACACTATCCTGGTATCACACTGTCCTGGTATCACACTGACGTGGTATCACACTATCCTGGTATCACACTATCCTGGTATCACACTATCCTGGTATCACACTGACGTGGTATCACACTATCCTGGTATCACACTGTCCTGGTATCACACTGTCCTGGTATCACACTATCCTGGTATCACACTGACGTGGTATCACACTATCCTGGTATCACACTATCCTGGTATCACACTGTCCTGGTATCACACTATCCTGGTATCACACTGTCCTGGTATCACACTGACGTGGTATCACACTATCCTGGTATCACACTATCCTGGTATCACACTGTCCTTGTATCACACTGTCCTGGTATAACACTATCCTGGTATCACACTGTCCTGGTATCACACTGACGTGGTATCACACTATCCTGGTATCACACTATCCTGGTATCACACTATCCTGGTATCACACTGATGTGGTATCACAATATCCTGGTATCACACTATCCTGGTATCACACTATCCTGGTATCACACTGTCCTGGTATCACACTATCCTGGTATCACACTGTCCTGGTATCACACTGACGTGGTATCACACTATCCTGGTATCACACTATCCTGGTATCATACTGTCCTGGTATCACACTATCCTGGTATCACACTGTCCTGGTATCACACTGACGTGGTATCACACTATCCTGGTATCACACTATCCTGGTATCATACTGTCCTGGTATCACACTGTCCTGATATCACACTGTCCTGGTATCACACTATCCTGGTATCACACTGTCCTGGTATCACACTATCCTGGTATCACACTATCCTGGTATCACACTGTCCTGGTATCGCACTATCCTGGTATCACACTATCCTGGTATCACACTATCCTGGTATCGCACTGTCCTGGTATCACACTGTCCTGGTATCACACTGACGTGGTATCACACTATCCTGGTATCACACTGTCCTGGTATCACACTATCCTGGAATCACACTGTCCTGGTATCACACTGTCCTGGTATCACACTGTCCTGGTATCACACTGTCCTGGTATCACACTGTCCTGGTATCACACTATCCTGGTATCACACTGTCCTGGTATCACACTGACGTGGTATCACACTATCCTGGTATCACACTATCCTGGTATCACACTGTCCTGGTATCACACTGTCCTGGTATCACACTATCCTGGTATCACACTGTCCTGGTATCACACTGACGTGGTATCACACTATCCTGGTATCACACTATCCTGGTATCACACTATCCTGGTATCACACTGACGTGGTATCACACTATCCTGGTATCACACTGTCCTGGTATCACACTGTCCTGGTATCACACTGTCCTGGTATCACACTATCCTGGTATCACACTGACGTGGTATCACACTATCCTGGTATCACACTATCCTGGTATCACACTGTCCTGGTATCACACTATCCTGGTATCACACTGTCCTGGTATCACACTGACGTGGTATCACACTATCCTGGTATCACACTATCCTGGTATCACACTGTCCTGGTATCACACTGTCCTGGTATAACACTATCCTGGTATCACACTTTCCTGGTATCACACTGACGTGGTATCACACTATCCTGGTATCACACTATCCTGGTATCACACTGTCCTGGTATCGCACTATCCTGGTATCACACTATCCTGGTATCACACTATCCTGGTATCGCACTGTCCTGGTATCACACTGTCCTGGTATCACACTGACGTGGTATCACACTATCCTGGTATCACACTGTCCTGGTATCACACTATCCTGGAATCACACTGTCCTGGTATCACACTGTCCTGGTATCACACTGTCCTGGTATCACACTGTCCTGGTATCACACTGTCCTGGTATCACACTATCCTGGTATCACACTGTCCTGGTATCACACTGACGTGGTATCACACTATCCTGGTATCACACTATCCTGGTATCACACTGTCCTGGTATCACACTGTCCTGGTATCACACTATCCTGGTATCACACTGTCCTGGTATCACACTGACGTGGTATCACACTATCCTGGTATCACACTATCCTGGTATCACACTATCCTGGTATCACACTGACGTGGTATCACACTATCCTGGTATCACACTGTCCTGGTATCACACTGTCCTGGTATCACACTGTCCTGGTATCACACTATCCTGGTATCACACTGACGTGGTATCACACTATCCTGGTATCACACTATCCTGGTATCACACTGTCCTGGTATCACACTATCCTGGTATCACACTGTCCTGGTATCACACTGACGTGGTATCACACTATCCTGGTATCACACTATCCTGGTATCACACTGTCCTGGTATCACACTGTCCTGGTATAACACTATCCTGGTATCACACTTTCCTGGTATCACACTGACGTGGTATCACACTATCCTGGTATCACACTGTCCTGGTATCACACTATCCTGGTATCACACTGTCCTGGTATCACACTGACGTGGTATCACACTATCCTGGTATCACACTATCCTGGTATCACACTATCCTGGTATCACAATATCCTGGTATCACACTATCCTGGTATCACACTATCCTGGTATCACACTGTCCTGGTATCACACTATCCTGGTATCACACTGTCCTGGTATCACACTGACGTGGTATCACACTATCCTGGTATCACACTATCCTGGTATCATACTGTCCTGGTATCACACTATCCTGGTATCACACTGTCCTGGTATCACACTGACGTGGTATCACACTATCCTGGTATCACACTATCCTGGTATCATACTGTCCTGGTATCATACTGTCCTGGTATCACACTGTCCTGATATCACACTGTCCTGGTATCACACTATCCTGGTATCACACTGTCCTGGTATCACACTATCCTGGTATCACACTATCCTGGTATCACACTGTCCTGGTATCGCACTATCCTGGTATCACACTATCCTGGTATCACACTATCCTGGTATCGCACTGTCCTGGTATCACACTGTCCTGGTATTACACTGACGTGGTATCACACTATCCTGGTATCACACTGTCCTGGTATCACACTATCCTGGAATCACACTGTCCTGGTATCACACTGTCCTGGTATCACACTGTCCTGGTATCACACTGTCCTGGTATCACACTGTCCTGGTATCACACTGACGTGGTATCACACTATCCTGGTATCACACTGTCCTGATATCACACTGTCCTGGTATCACACTATCCTGGTATCACACTGTCCTGGTATCACACTGGCGTGGTATCACACTATCCTGGTATCACACTGTCCTGGTATCACACTGTCCTGGTATCACACTATCCTGGTATCACACTGTCCTGGTATCACACTGACGTGGTATCACACTATCCTGGTATCACACTGTCCTGGTATCACACTGTCCTGGTATCACACTGTCCTGGTATCACACTATCCTGGTATCACACTGTCCTGGTATCACACTGACGTGGTATCACACTATCCTGGTATCACACTGTCCTGGTATCACACTATCCTGGTATCACACTGTCCTGGTATCACACTATCCTGGTATCACACTGACGTGGTATCACACTATCCTCGTATCACACTATGCTGGTATCACACTGTCCTGGTATCACACTATCCTGGTATCACACTGACGTGGTATCACACTATCCTGGTATCACACTATCCTGGTATCACACTGTCCTGGTATCACACTATCCTGGTATCACACTGTCCTGGTATCACACTGACGTGGTATCACACTATCCTGGTATCACACTATCCTGGTATCACACTGTCCTGGTATCACACTATCCTGGTATCACACTGTCCTGGTATCACACTGACGTGGTATCACACTATCCTGGTATCACACTGTCCTGGTATCACACTATCCTGGTATCACACTGTCCTGGTATCGCAGTGTCCTGGTATCGCACTATCCTGGTATCGCACTGTCCTGGTATTACAGTATCATGGTATCACACTGTCCTGGTATCACACTGTCCTGGTATCACACTGACGTGGTATCACACTGACGTGGTATCACACTATCCTGGTATCACACTGTCCTGGTATCACACTATCCTGGTATCACACTGTCGTGGTATCACACTGTCCTGGTATCACACTGTCCTGGTATCACACTATCCTGGTATCACACTGTCTTGGTATCACACTGTCCTGGTATCACACTATCCTGGTATCACACTGTCCTGGTATCACACTGTCCTGATATCACACTGTCCTGGTATCACACTGACGTGGTATCACACTATCCTGGTATCACACTGTCCTGGTATCACACTATCCTGGTATCACACTGTCTTGGTATCACACTGTCCTGGTATCACACTATCCTGGTATCACACTATCCTGGTATCACACTGTCCTGATATCACACTGTCCTGGTATCACACTATCCTGGTATCACACTGTCCTGGTATCAGACTGTCCTGGTATCACACTGTCCTGATATCACACTGTCCTGGTATCACACTATCCTGGTATCACACTATCCTGGTATCACACTGTTAGCAGAGTATATTCCACACAACGTTAAACGCATCAAACACACATAATGCTTGTTTCAGGTTGAGTGAAGAGGAGCACCGCATGCACGGCCTCACCTGTTTTATTAATTACCAACACGGCATACCTGTGAGCAATTCCCTTGATTAAGGTCACGTGACATGAGACGCCAAAATAAACACATTGGGGTATAAAACCAAAAACAAAAAGATCACAACATATACAATATATTTCACAACCTAATTGAAATGAGAGCACATCTCAACACCCCCACTTGCTCACATTTTACAAAATCCATGTCAACACAAATTTTACAGGTTTTTCTTTTTCTTTTCTTTCACAATAAATCATCATTCACAATACATCATGAGGTTCAGAGTCCATACTTGATCATAGGTCATTCACCAAACATAAAGGGTTCAAAGTTCATTAATTTTATCTTGCTAGCTGGTTTCGTTAGGATATCTGCAACCATTTCGTTGGTTGGGCAGTACTCCAAATTCATGTCATCATTTTGTAATGTAGATCTCACAAAGTGGTATTTAATGTCTACATGTTTACATCTTTGCCTATGTACAGGGTTCTTGGCTAGAGCTATAGTGCCCTGGTTATCCTCATGGATTAAACACCTGTACATCTGCCCATCAAAGTACTTTAGAAGCTGTTTTAAGTAGAGACACTCCTGCATGGTTGCAGCCAAAGCCATATATTCAGCCTCACAGGTAGAGAGTGCAACTGTAGGCTGTCTCTTAGTTTTCCATGCAACAAATGGCCCATTGATGTTCAGGCTCATACAGTAACCTGTTGTGCTTTTTCGATCAACATCTGCGGCCCAGTTAGCATCACTATAAGCATGGATTACATTTTCATCTCTGTGCTTTTTGAAGCATAGCTCTTTATTTTGAGTGCCTTTCAAGTATCTTAACACATGCTTTACTGTTGTCCATTGATCAACAGTTGGTCTGGTGAAATATTGTGATAATTTACTCACTACAAAACTCAAATCTGGTCTTGTACAAGTTGCTAGGTATATTAGGCTTCCAACTGCCTCTCTGTATTTTGTCACATCATCCATTATTTCAGCATCATCATTGTAGTCAAGTTTTGGTTCACAGGGTGTAGCTCTAGACTTACAGTTAGACATGTCAAATCTCTCCAATATTTTCTGTACATATTTGCACTGTGACATTTTAACACAATCTTCTGACTGTTCAAAGTCAATTCCTAAAAAATGTGTTAATCTGCCTAGGTCTTTCATTCTGAATTTGGATTTCAGCATTTCTTTAACACCTTGCAAGACCTTGTCATCATTCGCAGCAATAATCAAATCATCAACCCATATGATAATGTGCACTTTTTCTTTGTCAGTAATTTTGCTGTACACACAATGATCAGCTGGATTCTGTATGAACTGCATGTCACACAAATGATCATGCAACATTTTGTTCCAGTTGCGTCCTGATTGTTTCAGACCATACAGGGATTTTTCTAGTTTGCACACTAGCTTGTCACCTTCTTTTGATGTCACCTCATAACCTTCGGGTTGTTTAATGTAAATTTCACATTTGATAGGTGCATGAAGATAGGCTGTTTTCACATCCATCTGATGGACAACTAGGTTATCTTGTGCTGCTTTCTGTGCTAATACACGAATACTAGTCATGTTAGCTGTAGGAGAGAAAGTCTCATCATAGTTTACCCCTTTCTTTTGGCTAAATCCCTTCGCTACATATCGGGCTTTGTATTTGTCTGACCCATCAGTGTTCTTCTTCACAGCATAAACCCATTTACCCCCCACTACATCTTTGCCCTTGGGAAGAGTAGTTAAGGTAAAAGTAGCATTGTCTTCTAGAGACTGCATTTCATCATCCATGGCATTGACCCATTGTTTTGCATTGACTGAAGTGATTGCTTCTGTGTATGTTTGAGGAACATTACACAGGAGTCTGTAACAGTAGTCAATATTGGTAATATCCTCCTCAATACCACATACTCGATAACCATAAAAGTCAGGCTTTCTTCTCTCTCTATCAGGATAACGTTTCTCATCAGGTTTGTGTTCTTCCTTTCTACCTTCTTCATTTTCTGTCTTTACTGTCTGTTCATTTTGTTCATCTTTCACATCTGTCTCATTATTTGTGAGCATCTCCTGACTTCCAAATGCTTGTGGGATTGTCACAAATTTTCTCTCATTTTGAATGTCAAAATTGTCTTCTGCATCCAACACTTCTTCCTTCTCTTTGACTACAAACTCCACTAGTCTGTGTTTCTGTACTTTTCTGGTGCTGGGGTAGTACACCATGTAAGCAGGACTATTTTTATCATAACCAATGAAAATGCCCTTCTCACATTTGGAATCCAGTTTTCCTTTTTGTTGTTGCTTGTAAGCATAACACTCTTGTCCAAATTTCTGCATTCTAGCTAGATTTGGCTGTCTACCTGTCAACATGTAGTAAGGTGTCTGTTTAGTGCGATTATTATAGCACCTATTTCTTATCACAGCAGCTGTCTGGACAGCATAGGTCCACAGCATCTTTGGCAGCTTGCTCTCTATCAGCATACACCTGGCCATTTCAAACAGGGTTCTCCAATTGCGTTCCGCTGTACCATTTTGGTGTGGAGAATATGGGGCGGAAGTCTCATGCCTGATACTCATTCTGCACATTAATTCTTGGTACTCTCTGGATGTGTACTCTGTGCCATTGTCAGATCGCATACATTTAATCTTGCCATATGGCGCTACATCAGCAATGAATTTTTCTGTAGCCTGTACAGTGTCACTTTTGTGTTTCAGAAAATAAACAAAAACTGCACTAGAGTAATCATCGGTGAAAGAAAGTGCATATTTATGACCATCTTTAGACATAGGATCTATAGGGCCAGCTAGATCAGTATGCACCATGTCCAGTGGTGCTTTGGCCCTCAAATCTGGCCCTCTGTTTCTTGTTTGAACAAACTTCCCCTGAGTGCATACTTCACACTGTGAAACATGTTTGTTACCTTCATTCTTAATTTCCATTCCATCCACAACATTTTTCAGTTTCATTAAATCTGCATAATTGCAATGTCCTAAAATTTCATGCCAGCTCTGCAAATCAAGACTTTTCTTACACTGGTCATCATTTGTCTTACACAAGTTCTCTGCTGTGGGTAAATAATAAAGCTTGTTGTGTACATGTATGGGAAATTGGGTACCGTCTCTGTGCAGCAGCACATTCTTCTTCTCATTGAAGGTCACCGTAGCTCCGTTGGACGTGGCAGCTTTCACAGAGAAGATGTCCTGTGGGTAGGTGGGAATGTACAAGGCATTCCTCAGCGTTGTTCGAAAGCTCCTGCCTCCGTTGTCGATAAGCCACACCTCCGCGTCACCTCTGCGCTTGGCGACACCTTTGCATCTGGATCCGTCCGCCAGCTCCATCCAGTGGGTCCCGGCTTGGAAAGTGCTGTCGAACTTCATGAATTTCGCGATGTCTGTGATTATGTGAGACGTCGCACCTGCATCCACCATCAGGCCCTTGCTCTTGATATCCCGCGCTGATTCGGAGTCGCATATCCGAAATGCATACTCCTTGCCCCCAGTCTCGTCGGCTGCTTTACGCACGTCATCCCTCTGCTTGTTTCGCCTGCAGTTCGCACTGTTGTGTGTGTTGGACTTGCAATGATGGCACCATCTTCTGCGCAAACAGGATCTGGCTACGTGCCCCTTGCCACCACACTTGTAACATACAATGTCCGTATAATGACTGTCCTTTTCTCCGGCGGGCGCTCGCTTTGTGCCAAACTGCGCTCTTGCCTTCATAACATTGTCCTCAGACACAGTTGCGCGCATATTTTCAACATCCTCATAACTTCTGAGCTTTGTCTTGAACTCAGCAAAAGTCATTTTGGCTTCATCCTCACTCTGGGTTACATGTATAGCAAAAGGTTTAAATGTCTCTGGTAACCCTTTCAACACCATTGCTATTAAAAGTCCGTCACTGAGCGTTTCATCTGCGCTTCTCAAAGCTGTGATCGCAGTCTCTGCTCTAATGACATATTCTGTGACATTTTCGGTGGGTGACTTTTGCAGCGAGGTTAACTCTGTGTACAAGTTGATTATTCTGGGCTTTCCTTTTCCAGCGTAGTACTCACGGAGAATGTCCAATGCCCCGCGCCCATCATCAGCAGCTTGGCGCATTACCAGGGACAGGCTCTTGTCGTCCAAAAACTGGATGAGCTCCGCATAGGCCTCTGCATTTTTCTTTTCATCTTCTTCGCTTGCTTCCTCGGGTTCATTTAGAATTGTGTCTTTTAATCCTTGGAGACACAGGTGCCCCAAAAACTTGGTTTCCCAAATCTCATAATTTTTCTCATCACCATCAAAAACGAGCCTAGCCCAGCGGCTGTTTGTCGATTCTCTTTCCTTTCTGCTCATCTTCGCAATTCTCAGGTGCGCGCAGTAAACGTTGCGACTTTCACCTAATATTTCGCGTTATGGGATTACTCTGGGCCCATAACCTGTTAGCAGAGTATATTCCACACAACGTTAAACGCATCAAACACACATAACGCTTGTTTCAGGTTGAGTGAAGAGGAGCACCGCATGCACGGCCTCACCTGTTTTATTAATTACCAACACGGCATACCTGTGAGCAATTCCCTTGATTAAGGTCACGTGACATGAGACGCCAAAATAAACACATTGGGGTATAAAACCAAAAACAAAAAGATCACAACATATACAATATATTTCACAACCTAATTGAAATGAGAGCACATCTCAACACACACTATCCTGGTATTGCACTGTCCTGGTATCACATTGTCCTGGTATCACACTGACGTGGTATCACACTATCCTGGTATCACACTGTCCTGGTATCACATTGTCCTGGTATCACACTGACGTGGTATCACACTATCCTGGTATCACACTGTCCTGGTATCACACTATCCTGGAATCACACTGTCCTGGTATCACACTGTCCTGGTATCACACTGTCCTGGTATCACCCTGTCCTGGTATCACACTGACGTGGTATCACACTATCCTGGTATCACACTGTCCTGATATCACACTGTGCTGGTATCACACTATCCTGGTATCACACTATCCTGGTATCACACTGTCCTGGTATCACACTGACGTGGTATCACACTATCCTGGTATCACACTATCCTGGTATCACACTGTCCTGGTATCACACTGACGTGGTATCACACTATCCTGGTATCACACTATCCTGGTATCACACTGTCCTGGTATCACACTGTCCTGGTATCACACTATCCTGGTATCACACTGTCCTGGTATCACACTGACGTGGTATCACACTATCCTGGTATCACACTGTCCTGGTATCACACTATCCTGGTATCACACTGTCCTGGTATCACACTGACGTGGTATCACACTATCCTGGTATCACACTATCCTGGTATCACACTGATGTGGTATCACAATCTCCTGGTATCACACTATCCTGGTATCACACTATCCTGGTATCACACTATCCTGGTATCACACTGTCCTGGTATCACACTATCCTGGTATCACACTGTCCTGGTATCACACTGACGTGGTATCACACTATCCTGGTATCACACTATCCTGGTATCATACTGCCCTGGTATCACACTATCCTGGTATCACACTGTCCTGGTATCACACTGACGTGGTATCACACTATCCTGGTATCACACTGTCCTGATATCACACTGTCCTGGTATCACACTATCCTGGTATCACACTGTCCTGGTATCACACTATCCTGGTATCACACTGTCCTGGTATCGCACTATCCTGGTATCACACTATCCTGGTATCACACTATCCTGGTATCGCACTGTCCTGGTATCACACTGTCCTGGTATCACACTGACGTGGTATCACACTATCCTGGTATCACACTGTCCTGGTATCACACTATCCTGGAATCACACTGTCCTGGTATCACACTGTCCTGGTATCACACTGTCCTGGTATCACACTGTCCTGGTATCACACTGACGTGGTATCACACTATCCTGGTATCACACTGTCCTGGTATCACACTGTCCTGGTATCACACTATCCTGGTATCACACTGTCCTGGTATCACACTGACGTGGTATCACACTATCCTGGTATCACACTATCCTGATATCACACTGTGCTGGTATCACACTGTCCTGGTATCACACTATCCTGGTATCACACTGTCCTGGTATCACACTGACGTGGTATCACACTATCCTGGTATCACACTATCCTGGTATCACACTGTCCTGGTATCACACTGACGTGGTAACACACTATCCTGGTATCACACTATCCTGGTATCACACTGTCCTGGTATCACACTGTCCTGGTATCACACTATCCTGGTATCACACTGACGTGGTATCACACTATCCTGGTATCACACTATCCTGGTATCACACTGTCCTGGTATTACACTATCCTGGTATCACACTGTCCTGGTATCACACTGACGTGGTATCACACTATCCTGGTATCACACTATCCTGGTATCACACTATCCTGGTATCACACTGATGTGGTATCACAATATCCTGGTATCACACTATCCTGGTATCACACTATCCTGGTATCACACTGTCCTGGTATCACACTATCCTGGTATCACACTGTCCTGGTATCACACTGACGTGGTATCACACTATCCTGGTATCACACTATCCTGGTATCATACTGCCCTGGTATCACACTATCCTGGTATCACACTGTCCTGGTATCACACTGACGTGGTATCACACTATCCTGGTATCACACTGTCCTGATATCACACTGTCCTGGTATCACACTATCCTGGTATCACACTATCCTGGTATCACACTGTCCTGGTATCACACTATCCTGGTATCACACTATCCTGGTATCACACTGTCCTGGTATCGCACTATCCTGGTATCACACTATCCTGGTATCACACTATCCTGGTATCGCACTGTCCTGGTATCACACTGTCCTGGTATCACACTGACGTGGTATCACACTATCCTGGTATCACACTGTCCTGGTATCACACTATCCTGGAATCACACTGTCCTGGTATCACACTGTCCTGGTATCACACTGTCCTGGTATCACACTGTCCTGGTATCACACTGACGTGGTATCACACTATCCTGGTATCACACTGTCCTGATATCACACTGTCCTGGTATCACACTATCCTGGTATCACACTGTCCTGGTATCACACTGACGTGGTATCACACTATCCTGGTATCACACTGTCCTGGTATCACACTGTCCTGGTATCACACTATCCTGGTATCACACTGTCCTGGTATCACACTGACGTGGTATCACACTATCCTGGTATCACACTATCCTGGTATCACACTGTCCTGGTATCACACTGTCCTGGTATCACACTATCCTGGTATCACACTGTCCTGGTATCACACTGACGTGGTATCACACTATCCTGGTATCACACTATCCTGGTATCACACTGTCCTGGTATCACACTATCCTGGTATCACACTGACGTGGTATCACACTATCCTGGTATCACACTGTCCTGGTATCACACTGTCCTGGTATCACACTATCCTGGTATCACACTGACGTGGTATCACACTATCCTGGTATCACACTATCCTGGTATCACACTGTCCTGGTATCACACTATCCTGGTATCACACTGTCCTGGTATCACACTGACGTGGTATCACACTATCCTGGTATCACACTATCCTGGTATCACACTGTCCTGGTATCACACTGTCCTGGTATAACACTATCCTGGTATCACACTGTCCTGGTATCACACTGACGTGGTATCACACTATCCTGGTATCACACTGTCCTGGTATCACACTATCCTGGTATCACACTGTCCTGGTATCACACTGACGTGGTATCACACTATCCTGGTATCACACTATCCTGGTATCACACTATCCTGGTATCACACTGATGTGGTATCACAATATCCTGGTATCACACTATCCTGGTATCACATTTACCTGGTATCACACTGTCCTGTTATCACACTATCCTGGTATCACACTGTCCTGGTATCACACTGACGTGGTATCACACTATCCTGGTATCACACTATCCTGGTATCATACTGTCCTGGTATCACACTATCCTGGTATCACACTGTCCTGGTATCACACTGACGTGGTATCACACTATCCTGGTATCACACTATCCTGGTATCATACTGTCCTGGTATCACACTGTCCTGATATCACACTGTCCTGGTATCACACTATCCTGGAATCACACTGTCCTGGTATCACACTATCCTGGTATCACACTATCCTGGTATCACACTGTCCTGGTATCGCACTATCCTGGTATCACACTATCCTGGTATCACACTATCCTGGTATCGCACTGTCCTGGTATCACACTGTCCTGGTATCACACTGACGTGGTATCACACTATCCTGGTATCACACTGTCCTGGTATCACACTATCCTGGAATCACACTGTCCTGGTATCACACTGTCCTGGTATCACACTGTCCTGGTATCACACTGTCCTGGTATCACACTGACGTGTTATCACACTATCCTGGTATCACACTGTCCTGATATCACACTGTCCTGGTATCACACTATCCTGGTATCACACTGTCCTGGTATCACACTGACGTGGTATCACACTATCCTGGTATCACACTGTCCTGGTATCACACTGTCCTGGTATCACACTATCCTGGTATCACACTGTCCTGGTATCACACTGACGTGGTATCACACTATCCTGGTATCACACTGTCCTGGTATCACACTGTCCTGGTATCACACTGTCCTGGTATCACACTATCCTGGTATCACACTGTCCTGGTATCACACTGACGTGGTATCACACTATCCTGGTATCACACTGTCCTGGTATCACACTATCCTGGTATCACACTGTCCTGGTATCACACTATCCTGGTATCACACTGACGTGGTATCACACTATCCTGGTATCACACTATGCTGGTATCACACTGTCCTGGTATCACACTATCCTGGTATCACACTGTCCTGGTATCACACTATCCTGGTATCACACTGTCCTGGTATCACACTGACGTGGTATCACACTATCCTGGGATCACACTGTCCTGGTATCACACTATCCTGGTATCACACTGTCCTGGTATCGCAGTGTCCTGGTATCGCACTATCCTGGTATCGCACTGTCCTGGTATTACAGTATCCTGGTATCACACTGTCCTGGTATCACACTATCCTGGTATCACACTGTCCTGGTATCACACTGTCCTGGTATCACACTGACGTGGTATCACACTATCCTGGTATCACACTGTCCTGGTATCACACTGTCCTGGTATCACACTGTCCTGGAATCACACTGTCCTGGTATCACACTGTCCTGGTATCACACTGTCCTGGTATCACACTGTCCTGGTATCACACTGACGTGTTATCACACTATCCTGGTATCACACTGTCCTGATATCACACTGTCCTGGTATCACACTATCCTGGTATCACACTGTCCTGGTATCACACTGACGTGGTATCACACTATCCTGGTATCACACTGTCCTGGTATCACACTGTCCTGGTATCACACTATCCTGGTATCACACTGTCCTGGTATCACACTGACGTGGTATCACACTATCCTGGTATCACACTGTCCTGGTATCACACTGTCCTGGTATCACACTGTCCTGGTATCACACTATCCTGGTATTGTTGTGGATTTTCATCATGGATCAAAGATGTCGACACCGGAAGTTGAGTAGAAAAAGGCTCAGTTTATTCTGACATATACAGTCCTTTATAGTCCATTTTCAGATACTCGTTCCTCACCCTAAACCTGCTCTAACCAGTCCCCTGACGTCCTTTGACGTCATGGATTAGTGCTGTCTCCTCATATAGTCATAACAACATAACATTCACTCTTCACTTATCTTACAACCCTGATAGCTTTGACACACAGAAGGGCAATGTGACCTTTCTTCTCACAAATGATATGTCATACATATGGATATATATATTAATTCCCAACATTCCCCCCTTTGATAATTATCAATTATCAACTTCATTTACCAGTTCAATGCAAGTAAGGGTGAAAAACCTGTCAGATGTTTATTAACAGGAAAAGTCCCTTACGACCCCCAACCAAAGTTTGAGCCTTCTGCACATCTTTATATTTGGAGCGATCACCAGTGGCTTGCATTGAAGGGATGTCAACCGAGATGGATTAAAACTGAGCTGTGAATAATTTATCTAACTGTTGATTTCATGTTGATTAAATATTGAGTAATATAGGATCTTATGTAATTTATAGACACTATTGATTCCAATTAATATAATATAGTAAATAGTAAGTAAATAGCAAATAGTAAAATACAACACTTAATTTGAAATTTGTATATAAACCACCTCATTTAAATTAATTTCAGATATTGATTAGGAATTATCATATTGCAAAGTGAATACATGAAATGTGGATTACTATGATTATTGATTGAATATGGATTAATATGATTACTGATTACCTATTCTATAAAAGAAAATCACAACATTGTCATTTAGGATGGAGAACAATCATAACAACAGAGACAGTATACCCATTGATTAGTGGATGAACAATGAAATAATGAACAATCTTGTGAATAGACATGAATATGTATGAATAACTTTGAATCATACTCAAAATAAATATTGAAGAATACAAACAGTCCAGTCCAGTAGTCCATGTCCGTGTTGAGCTAAAGTTAACGTCCTTATGTTTGTCAACATCAGCTTCACCTGTCTACAGTTATCAGTTTTGGCTTAAACTATAAAATAAATAATCACTCACTGCTACACTCCTCATTTTGGTTAAACTATCGTCTGTTCTGGGCGGCTGTGGTTCCGTTGGTAGAGTGCTACGTCCAAAGAGCAAAGGGTCAGCAGTTCACATGTTAAAGTGTCATTGGGCAAGACACTGAACACTAAGTTAGTCCTCATAGGGTCAGTAAGCGCCTGTGTACGGCTACAGCTGTCTACTGGTGTATGAATGGGTGAATGTATAAACTGTGCTATATACGTACAGTCCATGTACCGTTCTAGTTTCAACATCAACTATTTACCATTGGTTAGTGTTCTAAGGTTTACCTCAGAGATGATAACATTATTACATTATTATTTCCTTCTTTAGCAGATCCTTCTAACCTTAGGGCATTAATGTCTTCATGGGTTAGGGTTAGAGAGTTAACAACATTTGAATGACCTTGTTTTTGCCTCTCAAAACACACAAATCAGAACTCCTTATCATTGGCAGTGTTACCAGTTTGGGCCGGTATAGAAACATTTGAGCTGTTTTTGCTAACATTTCAGCATTATGAAAACAGCACTACAAACTATTATTTTATGATTTAAACAAAACAAATTCAGTATATTTCACTTCCTCATATTATGCTCATGTAACCTTCCCTTTCCCTTTAATTTTAATTGCATTAAATTATTCAATTGTTATAGCAACATGACATTGTAATGTCACATCAACACATGTGTAATAATGATCTTCTTATGTGCAAGAGTGATTCTTATGTGTGTAATGGTGATGTGTGTGTCTGTGTGTGTGTGTGTGTGTTGTCCAGGTATTGGGAGTCTCCTTCCTGCTTCTTTCTCTTATTATAAACTATGTATCTTATTTATGTGTAAACTAACCTCATGGTCAGTTTTAACCTCTTATTCATTCATGTCTTTTAATTTGTTCCATATAATGTCTAGGTTTTTTTCTCTTATTTTAATTGTTATGAGTCAGTGGTTTCAACACTTAAACCTGAGAATAAGTGACCTTTATTTTAACGTTTCCCCTGGCACTGTCTAAGATAAAGTAGAATATTCCATTAGGTCTTATACGTTCGATAGTCTACTGTCATTTCATTTGAATGCATGTTTATTCAATTTTAAAAGTTTTCATTTGAAGATGTTGTTGAGCGTATTTTTCTGAAGTGGGTGAGTTTCAGGAACGCGCTCGGGTGGAAATGACTTCAACCCAATCTGGCAACACTGTCATTAAATTAACTAAAATAATATAACTCTGAAGCCACAGTTTTTTAAATGTTCGTACCTAGTACGAGTATACCAGAAGCCTTTTCCTCATGTCAATATCTATACTAAGTTGTTGATTCAGTTAATGACTACGGCTATTTCTATGAAGTAAAGTCAGGTCAAAGTAACATGTCCATCCCATTCCCCCCTTTGATTAATTAACACAATTAAACACCTTAAACATCTCACATATGAATCAACATTTGTGTCATAAGCTCCGCCTATGTCCGTCAATAGTAGGTCCGTTCTTCTTGGTGTCCAATCACACGTCTTCTTCCACCATGCATTATCAGTGTAATGGTGATAGTGAATCATTTCTCATCTCCTTAATACTGTCCATCCCAGAGTGATGTGATGGCGTCCATTGAAAAGGGGACAACTTCATGTCCTTTCTCAGACCAGATGGTCTCAACTGAGACGATGACCATCAGGTACAGTCTCCTCTGTTTATGGCCGTGGTGCTGACCATTTTCAAATCAGTGTAAATGATGGGCCAGGGGGGTCTTCAGTCACTTGCCAGCGACCAGGCAAAGGACAACATGTATGAGACGTCACTGGGTTTGCTATCACCGCCAGTGTGCCTTGTTAGTGTATATGTGTGCAGTGCCAAAGGATGACGTCGTCCTCCTGGTGTCTCCAACACCAGATGGTGGCTTGTCATGTCACTTATTCACTCGTCCCCTGTTAGGACGTCCATGTCCTTTTCCTTCCGGTTGGCTGGTGGTCCTCTCTAAACCCTTTCCAGTACTGACTCCTGTGGCTGGTTCTACCACTTGACCACCGTGTGCATCGTCAGGAGAACCTGGACAGGTCCTTGGCTGCTTCCAATGCTTTCTGTCTGCAGTGTCGTTCTGGGATCCAGTCCCCAAACTGAAGAGAACACCAGGAACCTGTGTCTGGACTTGGGCCATGGTTCCTGTTGAGATATCTACTTAAGGCTGGGAGAGAACACAGAGACAAGTGAGTTCTGAAGGAGGGGCGGTGTCCTTGTCCACCCAGCATCCGCTCAGACCTGGAAATCTGTAGGGGGGGGTTACCACGAAAGTGTTAGATTATAACTAATCCACAACACACAAATCTAACCGTAAGAAAATACCAAGACAGTGTCCATAACTTTCAAAAGACACTTTAGACCAGGGGTGTCAAACTCATTTCAGTACAGGGGGCACATTCAGCTAAATTTGATCTGAAGTGGGCCGAACTAGTAAAAAATGTGAACCATTAACTAAAATGATTTAAACCTTAGTGTATTTTTGCATTTCATAAATTCATCCAAAGGGACCACTAGGCGGGCCGGGTATGGCCCCCGGGCCGCATGTTTGACACCCCTGCTTTCGACTAATGTGTTCCTTCACTGTATCTGTTCTATCCAGTATTTACTTTAGCTTCATAAACACTTCCCACCCTGGGACCAAAAGCTTAAATCTTAAGCATAAACTATACTTCATAAATAGAACACTTAACCCTAGGACACGCCCCCTTATGTTAAGTAATGATAACCACACACACACATACCGGTACTCACAAAACACACACACATGTGACAGCCTTCTCACATACAGCCATGGCACAACACAACAGAGCACTCACAAAACAAACAAACAAATACACAAAAACAAACAAAAAACAATACCCTATGATAATTCCCAGAGGATCCCCTTTTCCTCTGTAGAAAATAACTGGTTAAACAGACACACTGACTCCAGCACAGAGGAAGGAGTTAAAATCTACTGTCATATCATCAATGACAAGTTTCACTGTGGACTAGATGATAGATCCTGTTTTCTATAAAATAGATCTATATAGTATTTACATTCAGCTCAGACCAGTTTAAGATTAAAATCAAACATGTTGGATTTTGTTTGTGTAACAGAAGGATCTGAGGCATAACACTGATAAATTTCTACTGACCAAATCAAATGGTTGCATTCTACAAAAATCACTTTACAGTCATAACTGACTGTTGTTGTGTTTTTGTTTGTTTTTTTTTTTTGTTTGTTTGTTTTTTCCCGTTTTGTTTTGTTTTTAGTTCTCTCTCTCTCTCTCTCTCTTTGTTTGAGATATAATTTAATTAGTATTTTTACCAACCCTTATCTTGATTCCCAGAAAAGTCATTTTGGTTTAATGCAACCATTAATACTTAATAAATAATTAGAAACCATGTAATTAGCCCAAAGTACATGGGTGTTGTCCCCCATGGTCATAAGTTACCCATTAGACATTGACAACATTGATCGTCCAGCAAAACCAATGGACCAACTTTTCCCTAAATTATAGATAATGAACCATGTGGTAAATCTAATACCAGACCATATAAGGTGGGTTGGTTGGATCCTGGGAAGTCAACCATCCCCCTTCCATTCGGAAATATTCTATTCTATTATTCTATTCAAAACAAACATTGGGTGCAATGTAATGCAGTTTAGTGACATATAATCTAAGATTTCGTCTCTTTTTTTTTTTTTTTTTTTTTTTTTTTTTTTTTTTTTTCTGACAACACTTCTGCTTATGTGTGTCCAGCTAAGATTCAGATTTTAATGCATGCATGGAGATTTAGACATTTCATGTTGCATCAGCATTATAATAAAGGCATTCTATTCTTTATTCTATTCTGAGGGTAACCAATAAATCTCTGTCCAGGACATTTAAAAGGTATGACATGCTGTTTGAAACCAAAATAAAAGTAAAAGTATCAGACAATGAACATAAGAATGGGTTAATGAAATAACCTTTAAATGATTAACATCCTTTCTATTTTAAAATTATTTTATTTTATTATATTTTTTTCTTTCCTTAAAGAAAAGGGAGAGTTTATCTCAGTTTTCCTGAGATAAACTCTGCTACTTTTGATAAAACCAAATACACAGTTCCTGAATGTGTCATGAAGAACTAGTGTCATTATGTCATAAAACTACAGATGTTTTTAGCAGCTGTAAAACATGCTAATGTGTCTTTGGCGAAGGTGTGTGACGTCAGTACAGACAGCGGATGTGCCGTTGCAATACATAAGATATGTTAGTAAGCATGTGTAAGCCTCTGCTCCAAAAGGGGAGGGGGAGGGGGTGTGGCTGCATGTGCCTCACAGTCTAGTTGCTTCAGGAATCATCATCTGCAGCTCCAGGCTGTTGCTGACACTGGTCACTTCCTGGGTTTCATTGTCTCTGTCCATTTCTCTGCTCCTTCTGTCCATTGGTCTCCTTTGTCTCGACGTTTTCTTGTGTTGATGCATCAGACTTGGACCATCCCGACCAAAGTTTTCACCATGGGACATGCGAGGTCTTCCATGTGTTTACCTTCACAGTCTGGTGGACATTCACATACAACAGTCTTTCATACATTTGTACTCAGTCACATTCTCACCCCAGCTGCCTTTATCTTGAGTTCCAATGCTACAGAGGGGGAGGGAGAGCGTTTGCAGTGCCCTCTGTTGTGACGGACACTTGGTGGGTGTGGCCTTTCATCTTTCAGGAAGGAACTGCACTGGAGCTGGAAGACACCTCAGAGCTGTGAGCTTTAGACAGATAGGGGAGGGGGTTTTTGGAGCAAAGGTGACGCACTAGATGCATTTTCCTGTGTGTGAGAAGAAAACAAACTTTCTGCATTAGACATAGTTTTAAACAAAGTTTTGAACATTTCTGTCTCTTATCTCTGTTTATTCCAATGTTCAACTCAAAGTCACCTTATTACTTTATTATTCTATTTTTCATTTACCCATCTTATCTTCAAGCCTTACAGTTTCCCAACATTTAGTTTTCACTTCATCATTTTTGATCATTTGATCATATGTAACATACTCACACCCATTAAGACATTTAATGTGTTTATTATTCATACATGTGAATCTTATAGAGAGAGAGACTTCTGTTAATGCGACTAGAGTTATATTAAATAAACCAAGGACATGCATTTGCTAAATCGCCTATTAGTTATTATCTATTCATGTTCCATGGTGGAACATTCCTCTTCCAGACACGTCGATCTGGGTCAAAATAATCTTAAGATAAAAATGACGCAACCGTTTATCACCGTGATTCACCGTACGTCGCCGCGCAAAATCAGTAATTCCTTCCGATAAAGACTTTAATCAGTCTGCATCACATCTGACCAACTACAAGATTCACACTGTCATGAGTTTACTCATGAGTTTTCATTTGATTTTTCCACATTTTTATTTCATTTAATTTTTATAGTTCACATTTTGGGAAATCCCACTTTGTTTTAATCAGTGAATTGAAAATCTTTCCCATATTTTAAACCTATCTTTTAAAATCTGAACCTCTCCAAAGGTCACCCTTACTTGGTCGATTACTCACATCAATTGGGACATTTTTCCCAGACTCGATTTTCCACCCTTGGTGAAGAATGTTAGAAACCACCCACTTATGTATTAGCCCACAGTAGGACCCAATTTAGTCTAATTATGAATTTAAATGTTACCCTACTGTATTGTGCACATACAGTAGTGTAGGTGATGTGAGCTTCAGACCAAGAACCCTTTTAACCCCACATTAAAACTCTCACACAGAGTGTGATCATGGTTCCCCTTCAGATGTAGATCTCAGTGGTGTGGGACAGAGGCCGTTGTTGGTCCCTGTCCTTTGGTTTTTGTTTTTACCAACAGGGATACGACCTCTTTGGTCCGTAGGTTGATCATTCCCCAACTTCAGTCCTCCATCCGTCACACACCTGGGATCCCACTCTTTTTTGTTTAGCTTCTCTCGCTAACCTTAAGCTAACCTCTCCTCTGCTCCTCTCACAGACACTTTTGTTATTATTCCACAAAACACAACAAAGTAGAAGGACACACACACACACTGAATAAGTTCACCCAAACACATGTGTCAGTTGCTCCAGTATCAACCAACATTAGTGTCTTTTGTTGTTCTTGAAATATAAAATTATTATTATTTATTCTATTTGAAATTTTGAATTGTTTTAGTTATTATTATTAGTTATTATTTATTTCTTTAAATCTATTTTTGATTATTTATTTGACTCCATCTGAGTCCTAATCAGCTCCTCTCTTAATAATTCCAAGATTCTGTATATTCTAACTTTCCTTTTTCATTATATTTCTGTTTATATATTTTAATTCTTTTGAATTTTACCTCTAATAGACACCTTTGTGTTCACTACAGATGTCAGAAAGTCACTTTTAAACCATGCAAAGGGACCAATAGTTATTTTATTTGTTGTTTTTTTTTTTTTGCTTTTGTCTTTAATTTTGTAATCTTTGATGCGTTGTATCATAATTTCACATAAACTTACATCAAATGACTCCTCTGCTGGCCAGCATGGCTGTAGATTTCTGGTCCGTTTGTGCCATTTACCTGAAATTTTAATGTCTTTTTTCTTTTCTAAGTGCCTTACCCCTAGAACCATTATTGGACTGATTACTGGTTTAGACATTTTTACTTTTGGTTTATAAATTTAAGGTCCTGTATATTATAACTTCCTTTTTAGCTGTTTTTCTGTTTATATGTTTTAACTTTAATTAGACCCTACAGACTTAAACCATTCTCAGCACACATCGTTGCTCCTATGGCCATAGGTGCACAACAAATCCCCTTTTATTTTATTTATTTATTTCTTGGACAAAAGAACACAGCAAACTGTTTAAATGTAACACGTAATTCCACAGTTTTCACCGATTTCGTGTCCTCTGTGACCCAAAACACACGCTAAACCTGAAAATAACGAATTGCAAGCCCCCCTTGTCCGGACTTCTAATCCGCTCATCACGCCCTCTCTCTCTCGCTCACTCACAAGCACACACACAAGTATGTTATCAAAACAGTATACAAGCCCTCTTCTCCGGACTTCTAATCAGCTCTTCACACCCTCTCTCTCTCACAAGCACACACAAATCAGTAAAGGCCCGTTTTCATGCTAACGAAGGGCGTATTCTCATGCCTCAGAGAAAAGAACAATTTGAACATATAGACATGCAGACATAGATTTATAGACATACGAACATACAAGCACATATATAAACACAGACAAATAGGTGCACCTTCAACCACTCAATCACACACTTGTTCCTAGGAACAGATATCTTTTTAATACTTATGCCATATACATATATATATACATACACACACAACAATTTCTTCTCAAATGTATTGTTCTCTAACTGTCTCTGTCATATCTCTGTAACTCAGGTATCTCGTTATACCTATTAACCAAAATTCACATCACAGGTGTATCCCACACCTTATATCAATATTCACTGCGGTATCTCGTTATACCTATTAACCAAAATTCACATCACAGGTGTATCCCACACCTTATGACAACTCACATCAAGGCGTCTCCGCACCTTCTTAATTAACTCACATCAAGGCGTCTCCGCACCTTCTTAATTGAACTCACATCAAGGCGTCTACGCACCTTCTTAATTGAACTCACATCAAGGCGTCTACGCACCTTCTTAATTAAACTCACATCAAGGCGTCTACGCACCTTCTTAATTAACTCACATCAAGGCGTCTCCGCACCTTCTTAATTGAACTCACATCAAGGCGTCTCCGCACCTTCTTAATTGAACTCACATCAAGGCGTCTACGCACCTTCTTAATTAACTCACATCAAGGCGTCTCCGCACCTTCTTAATTGAACTCACATCAAGGCGTCTCCGCACCTTCTTAATTAAACTCACATCAAGGCGTCTACGCACCTTCTTAATTAACTCACATCAAGGCGTCTCCGCACCTTCTTAATTAAACTCACATCAAGGCGTCTACGCACCTTCTTAATTAACTCACATCAAGGCGTCTACGCACCTTCTTAATTGAACTCACATCAAGGCGTCTCCGCACCTTCTTAATTGAACTCACATCAAGGCGTCTCCGCACCTTCTTAATTGAACTCACATCAAGGCGTCTCCGCACCTTCTTAATTGAACTCACATCAAGGTGCCTCCGCACCTTCTTAATTGAACTCACATCAAGGTGTCTCCGCACCTTCTTAATTGAACTCACATCAAGGCGTCTCCGCACCTTCTTAATTGAACTCACATCAAGGCGTCTCCGCACCTTCTTAATTGAACTCACATCAAGGTGTCTCCGCACCTTCTTAATTGAACTCACATCAAGGCGTCTCCGCACCTTCTTAATTGAACTCACATCAAGGTGTCTCCGCACCTTCTTAATTGAACTCACATCAAGGCGTCTCCGCACCTTCTTAATTGAACTCACATCAAGGCGTCTCCGCACCTTCTTAATTGAACTCACATCAAGGCGTCTCCGCACCTTCTTAATTGAACTCACATCAAGGTGTCTCCGCACCTTCTTAATTGAACTCACATCAAGGTGTTATATCCCTTAAACAACACACAATCTAAATTTCTATCAATGTCCATGTATATTCTTGAATTCAGAATTCAAATTGGTCAATGACTAGCTCAAAGCAAAACATTTAAACACTCTTTTGTAAAAACAAAAAAAAAAACCCAAAAAAACCAACAAAAAACAAATCAAAACAAAACAAACAAAAACAAAATAAAGAAAACTTCATTACTGAATTTGCTGAATCAGTACTTCTACTTTTATCAGATGGTATATTTATATATTTATTTATTATACATTAGAATCTCTACATTTTCTTTGTTGTTGTTGTTAAAGTCTTATGTAGTTCATTAAAATATGATAAAAAGCCCTTCTTGTTGTATTTATCGACATCCATAATCTTTCTTCTACTTTGCTTTGTCCCTCATTTTTGGAAATTTCTATTCCTACTTCTTCTTCTTAATCTTGTTTTCTTCCTCTCACTCTCCCTCTGTCTCCATATGTATATTGTCTGCTGTTCTAATGCCCTTTCTTATCATTAGTTCATCACTTTGTCATCATGCACGGCATGATTTACATAGTCTGTAAGAGTACTTATACTTATAGGATGTTTCTGCACTCAATGTCTAATGCTTTTATTTATTTATTTATTTATTTATTCTTTAACTACTATCTCTAATGTCCTTTGTCATTATTGCCGTCTTTAAGTCCACTGTACACTTTAAAAATAAAATAAAAAATAGTCATTTTGGTCATGTAGTCATCAAAAGCTTGTCGTCTTTTTGTTGAGTCCATCTTACCTCCTATATCTAACTTATATGACTTCAAACTGTCCTTAAATCCATTCTACCGCTCTAAAGAATGAACCTCCTCTGCTAATTTATTTCTCAAACTAAATGGACTTAACGTTTTTCAAATTAATATCCAAATTTGTATTTTCTGATATGGAAATATTTAGTCTAATCAGCATACATTATCTGAGCAATTCTTTTAATATTTTACTACTAATGCTATGGTTCATAGATACAATACTCAAATCAACATATTTATTTGCCTCATGTGTGACATTAACAGCTCAGTTTCATTATAAAGCCAAATTTCACATGTTTCTTTGAAGTAGCACAGATATTTCCTTCAAAATATTTAAGGATATCAATTAAGTTAATGCATGTTGTGCATGTTTTGTTTTGTTTTGTTGCATAATTGTTTATCTAACTATTTTTATTCGTCTTTTATCTTTATTTTATACATATCTTCATTAATTATAGAATTTCTACAATGTTTATGTATTAGGTAGAGACTTTTAAATAAGCCTCATTAAAATTTTCTGCTTTCACTCCATCTTTACTGTTCTTTTATTGTTAATATTTTCTTATTACTTCAATCAATATTAGTATATGTGTAAGAATAATATGGTACCTTGCTTATTGTCTTAGCCTACTCTGCTTGGTCAATCTTTAGTATTGGAGACATCAATCTCAAAACCTTCATAAATCACATACATTACTTTAGCCAACCACAGATTCTAACCTGCAGCACAGGTCTCCCACTCCGTCTTCACCTCTTTCTCACAGACACGCACTCTCACAACCTTCATAAATCACATACATTACCTTAGCCAATCACTCCTTCTGACCCGCAGCACGGGTCTCTCTCCACCTTCACAGCCCTCTCACACACATTCTCAAAACCCTCATATACCCTACACATTACTTTAGCCAATCACTCTCTGACCCGGGTCAAATTTAGTAATCACCAAGAAGTAAAACAGAAGAGCTCTTCTCTTATTTTTACCGGTTGGTGAGTGGACCTTTCCTCCCAAATTCAGTGTTATTTACAAATATTCATTCATTCATTCGAAGGTGATATTCGGATCACCGGGCAGTGTCTGAGCAGCATGACCTTCTAGTAAGATTCAAAGGTTCTTACCTGGTACCTGTGGTCACGGTGTATCAGCCACTGCCCAGCGGTCACGAACTGCCTTATCGAATGCCCCACGTTGGGCGCCAAATGTTGTGGATTTTCATCATGGATCAAAGATGTCGACACCGGAAGTTGAGTAGAAAAAGGCTCAGTTTATTCTGACATATACAGTCCTTTATAGTCCATTTTCAGATACTCGTTCCTCACCCTAAACCTGCTCTAACCAGTCCCCTGACGTCCTTTGACGTCATGGATTAGTGCTGTCTCCTCATATAGTCATAACAACATAACATTCACTCTTCACTTATCTTACAACCCTGATAGCTTTGACACACAGAAGGGCAATGTGACCTTTCTTCTCACAAATGATATGTCATACATATGGATATATATATTAATTCCCAACAGTATCACACTGTCCTGGTATCACACTGACGTGGTATCACACTATCCTGGTATCACACTGTCCTGGTATCACACTATCCTGGTATCACACTGTCCTGGTATCACACTATCCTGGTATCACACTGACGTGGTATCACACTATCCTGGTATCACACTATGCTGGTATCACACTGTCCTGGTATCACACTATCCTGGTATCACACTGTCCTGGTATCACACTATCCTGGTATCACACTGTCCTGGTATCACACTGACGTGGTATCACACTATCCTGGGATCACACTGTCCTGGTATCACACTATCCTGGTATCACACTGTCCTGGTATCGCAGTGTCCTGGTATCGCACTATCCTGGTATCGCACTGTCCTGGTATTACAGTATCCTGGTATCACACTGTCCTGGTATCACACTATCCTGGTATCACACTGTCCTGGTATCACACTGTCCTGGTATCACACTGACGTGGTATCACACTATCCTGGTATCACACTGTCCTGGTATCACACTATCCTGGTATCACACTGTCCTGGTATCACACTGTCCTGGTATCACACTGTCCTGGTATCACACTATCCTGGTATCACACTGTCTTGGTATCACACTGTCCTGGTATCACACTATCCTGGTATCACACTGTCCTGGTATCACACTGTCCTGATATCACACTGTCCTGGTATCACACTGACGTGGTATCACACTATCCTGGTATCACACTGTCCTGGTATCACACTATCCTGGTATCACACTGTCTTGGTATCACACTGTCCTGGTATCACACTATCCTGGTATCACACTGTCCTGGTATCACACTGTCCTGGTATCACACTATCCTGATATCACACTGTCCTGGTATCACACTATCCTGGTATCACACTATCCTGGTATCACACTATCCTGGTATCACACTATCCTGGTATTGCACTGTCCTGGTATCACATTGTCCTGGTATCACACTGACGTGGTATCACACTATCCTGGTATCACACTGTCCTGGTATCACACTATCCTGGAATCACACTGTCCTGGTATCACACTGTCCTGGTATCACACTGTCCTGGTATCACACTGTCCTGGTATCACACTGACGTGGTATCACACTATCCTGGTATCACACTGTCCTGATATCACACTGTGCTGGTATCACACTATCCTGGTATCACACTATCCTGGTATCACACTGTCCTGGTATCACACTGACGTGGTATCACACTATCCTGGTATCACACTATCCTGGTATCACACTGTCCTGGTATCACACTGACGTGGTATCACACTATCCTGGTATCACACTGTCCTGGTATCACACTATCCTGGTATCACACTGTCCTGGTATCACACTATCCTGGTATCACACTGACGTGGTATCACACTATCCTCGTATCACACTATCCTGGTATCACACTGTCCTGGTATCACACTATCCTGGTATCACACTGACGTGGTATCACACTATCCTGGTATCACACTATCCTGGTATCACACTGTCCTGGTATCACACTATCCTGGTATCACACTGTCCTGGTATCACACTATCCTGGTATCACACTGTCCTGGTATCACACTGACGTGGTATCACACTATCCTGTAATCACACTGTCCTGGTATCACACTATCCTGGTATCACACTGTCCTGGTATCGCAGTGTCCTGGTATCGCACTATCCTGGTATCGCACTGTCCTGGTATTACAGTATCCTGGTATCACACTGTCCTGGTATCACACTATCCTGGTATCACACTGTCCTGGTATCACACTGTCCTGGTATCACACTGACGTGGTATCACACTATCCTGGTATCACACTGTCCTGGTATCACACTGTCCTGGTATCACACTGTCCTGGTATCACACTATCCTGGTATCACACTGTCTTGGTATCACACTGTCCTGGTATCACACTATCCTGGTATCACACTGTCCTGGTATCACACTGTCCTGATATCACACTGTCCTGGTATCACACTGACGTGGTATCACACTATCCTGGTATCACACTGTCCTGGTATCACACTATCCTGGTATCACACTGTCTTGGTATCACACTGTCCTGGTATCACACTATCCTGGTATCACACTGTCCTGGTATCACACTGGACCTGGTATCACACTATCCTAATATCACACTGTCCTGGTATCACACTATCCTGGTATCACACTATCCTGGTATCACACTATCCTGGTATTGCACTGTCCTGGTATCACATTGTCCTGGTATCACACTGACGTGGTATCACACTATCCTGGTATCACACTGTCCTGGTATCACACTATCCTGGAATCACACTGTCCTGGTATCACACTGTCCTGGTATCACACTGTCCTGGTATCACACTGTCCTGGTATCACACTGACGTGGTATCACACTATCCTGGTATCACACTGTCCTGATATCACACTGTGCTGGTATCACACTATCCTGGTATCACACTATCCTGGTATCACACTGTCCTGGTATCACACTGACATGGTATCACACTATCCTGGTATCACACTATCCTGGTATCACACTGTCCTGGTATCACACTGACGTGGTATCACACTATCCTGGTATCACACTATCCTGGTATCACACTGTCCTGGTATCACACTGACGTGGTATCACACTATCCTGGTATCACACTGTCCTGGTATCACACTATCCTGGTATTACACTGTCCTGGTATCACACTGACGTGGTATCACACTATCCTGGTATCACACTATCCTGGTATCACACTGATGTGGTATCACAATATCCTGGTATCACACTGTCCTGGTATCACACTGTCCTGGTATCACACTGTCCTGGTATCACACTGTCTTTGTATCACACTGTCCTGGTATCACACTATCCTGGTATCACACTGTCCTGGTATCACACTGTCCTGATATCACACTGTCCTGGTATCACACTGACGTGGTATCACACTATCCTGGTATCACACTGTCCTGGTATCACACTATCCTGGTATCACACTGTCTTGGTATCACACTGTCCTGGTATCACACTATCCTGGTATCACACTGTCCTGGTATCACACTGTCCTGATATCACACTGTCCTGGTATCACACTGACGTGGTATCACACTATCCTGGTATCACACTGTCCTGGTATCAGACTGTCCTGGTATCACACTGTCCTGATATCACACTGTCCTGGTATCACACTATCCTGGTATCACACTATCCTGGTATCACACTATCCTGGTATTGCACTGTCCTGGTATCACATTGTCCTGGTATCACACTGACGTGGTATCACACTATCCTGGTATCACACTGTCCTGGTATCACACTATCCTGGAATCACACTGTCCTGGTATCACACTGTCCTGGTATCACACTGTCCTGGTATCACACTGTCCTGGTATCACACTGACGTGGTATCACACTATCCTGGTATCACACTGTCCTGATATCACACTGTGCTGGTATCACACTATCCTGGTATCACACTATCCTGGTATCACACTGTCCTGGTATCACACTGACGTGGTATCACACTATCCTGGTATCACACTATCCTGGTATCACACTGTCCTGGTATCACACTGACGTGGTATCACACTATCCTGGTATCACACTATCCTGGTATCACACTGTCCTGGTATCACCCTGTCCTGGTATATCACTATCCTGGTATCACACTGTCCTGGTATCACACTGACGTGGTATCACACTATCCTGGTATCACACTGTCCTGGTATCACACTATCCTGGTATCACACTGTCCTGGTATCACACTGACGTGGTATCACACTATCCTGGTATAACACTATCCTGGTATCACACTGATGTGGTATCACAATATCCTGGTATCACACTATCCTGGTATCACACTATCCTGGTATCACACTGTCCTGGTATCACACTATCCTGGTATCACACTGTCCTGGTATCACACTGACGTGGTATCACACTATCCTGGTATCACACTATCCTGGTATCACACTGTCCTGGTATCACACTATCCTGGTATCACACTGACGTGGTATCACACTATCCTGGTATCACACTGTCCTGGTATCACACTGACGTGGTATCACACTATCCTGGTATCACACTATCCTGGTATCACACTGTCCTGGTATCACACTGACGTGGTATCACACTATCCTGGTATCACACTATCCTGGTATCACACTGTCCTGGTATCACACTGACGTGGTATCACACTATCCTGGTATCACACTATCCTGGTATCACACTGTCCTGGTATCACACTGACGTGGTATCACACTATCCTGGTATCACACTGTCCTGGTATCACACTATCCTGGTATTACACTGTCCTGGTATCACACTGACGTGGTATCACACTATCCTGGTATCACACTATCCTGGTATCACACTGATGTGGTATCACAATATCCTGGTATCACACTGTCCTGGTATCACACTGTCCTGGAATCACACTGTCCTGGTATCACACTATCCTGGTATCACACTGTCTTTGTATCACACTGTCCTGGTATCACACTATCCTGGTATCACACTGTCCTGGTATCACACTGTCCTGATATCACACTGTCCTGGTATCACACTGACGTGGTATCACACTATCCTGGTATCACACTGTCCTGGTATCACACTATCCTGGTATCACACTGTCTTGGTATCACACTGTCCTGGTATCACACTATCCTGGTATCACACTGTCCTGGTATCACACTGTCCTGATATCACACTGTCCTGGTATCACACTGACGTGGTATCACACTATCCTGGTATCACACTGTCCTGGTATCAGACTGTCCTGGTATCACACTGTCCTGATATCACACTGTCCTGGTATCACACTATCCTGGTATCACACTATCCTGGTATCACACTATCCTGGTATTGCACTGTCCTGGTATCACATTGTCCTGGTATCACACTGACGTGGTATCACACTATCCTGGTATCACACTGTCCTGGTATCACACTATCCTGGAATCACACTGTGCTGGTATCACACTGTCCTGGTATCACACTGTCCTGGTATCACACTGTCCTGGTATCACACTGACGTGGTATCACACTATCCTGGTATCACACTGTCCTGATATCACACTGTGCTGGTATCACACTATCCTGGTATCACACTATCCTGGTATCACACTGTCCTGGTATCACACTGACGTGGTATCACACTATCCTGGTATCACACTATCCTGGTATCACACTGTCCTGGTATCACACTGACGTGGTATCACACTATCCTGGTATCACACTGTCCTGGTATCACACTGTCCTGGTATCACACTATCCTGGTATCACACTGTCTTTGTATCACACTGTCCTGGTATCACACTATCCTGGTATCACACTGTCCTGGTATCACACTGTCCTGATATCACACTGTCCTGGTATCACACTGTCCTGGTATCACACTGACGTGGTATCACACTATCCTGGTATCACACTGTCCTGGTATCACACTATCCTGGTATCACACTGTCTTGGTATCACACTGTCCTGGTATCACACTATCCTGGTATCACACTATCCTGGTATCACACTGTCCTGGTATCACACTGTCCTGATATCACACTGTCCTGGTATCACACTGTCCTGGTATCACACTGACGTGGTATCACACTATCCTGGTATCACACTGTCCTGGTATCACACTATCCTGGTATCACACTGTCTTGGTATCACACTGTCCTGGTATCACACTATCCTGGTATCACACTATCCTGGTATCACACTGTCCTGGTATCACACTATCCTGGTATCACACTATCCTGGTATCACACTGTCCTGATATGACACTGTCCTGGTATCACACTATCCTGGTATCACACTATCCTGGTATCACACTGTCCTGGTATCACACTATCCTGGTATCACACTGTCTTGGTATCACACTGTCCTGGTATCACACTATCCTGGTATCACACTGTCCTGGTATCACACTGTCCTGATATCACACTGTCCTGGTATCACACTGCCGTGGTATCACACTATCCTGGTATCACACTGTCCTGGTATCAGACTGTCCTGGTATCACACTGTTCTGATATCACACTGTCCTGGTATCACACTATCCTGGTATCACACTATCCTGGTATCACACTATCCTGGTATTGCACTGTCCTGGTATCACATTGTCCTGGTATCACACTGACGTGGTATCACACTATCCTGGTATCACACTGTCCTGGTATCACACTATCCTGGAATCACACTGTCCTGGTATCACACTGTCCTGGTATCACACTGTCCTGGTATCACACTGTCCTGGTATCACACTGACGTGGTATCACACTATCCTGGTATCACACTGTCCTGATATCACACTGTGCTGGTATCACACTATCCTGGTATCACACTATCCTGGTATCACACTGTCCTGGTATCACACTGACGTGGTATCACACTATCCTGGTATCACACTATCCTGGTATCACACTGTCCTGGTATCACACTGACGTGGTATCACACTATCCTGGTATCACACTATCCTGGTATCACACTGTCCTGGTATCACACTGTCCTGGTATCACACTATCCTGGTATCACACTGTCCTGGTATCACACTGACGTGGTATCACACTATCCTGGTATCACACTGTCCTGGTATCACACTATCCTGGTATCACACTGTCCTGGTATCACACTGACGTGGTATCACACTATCCTGGTATAACACTATCCTGGTATCACACTGATGTGGTATCACAATATCCTGGTATCACACTATCCTGGTATCACACTATCCTGGTATCACACTGTCCTGGTATCACACTATCCTGGTATCACACTGTCCTGGTATCACACTGACGTGGTATCACACTATCCTGGTATCACACTATCCTGGTATCATACTGCCCTGGTATCACACTATCCTGGTATCACACTGTCCTGGTATCACACTGACGTGGTATCACACTATCCTGGTATCACACTGTCCTGATATCACACTGTCCTGGTATCACACTATCCTGGTATCACACTATCCTGGTATCACACTGTCCTGGTATCACACTATCCTGGTATCACACTATCCTGGTATCACACTGTCCTGGTATCGCACTATCCTGGTATCACACTATCCTGGTATCACACTATCCTGGTATCGCACTGTCCTGGTATCACACTGTCCTGGTATCACACTGACGTGGTATCACACTATCCTGGTATCACACTGTCCTGGTATCACACTATCCTGGAATCACACTGTCCTGGTATCACACTGTCCTGGTTTCACACTGTCCTGGTATCACACTGTCCTGGTATCACACTGACGTGGTATCACACTATCCTGGTATCACACTGTCCTGATATCACACTGTCCTGGTATCACACTATCCTGGTATCACACTGACCTGGTATCACACTGACGTGGTATCACACTATCCTGGTATCACACTGTCCTGGTATCACACTGTCCTGGTATCACACTATCCTGGTATCACACTGTCCTGGTATCACACTGACGTGGTATCACACTATCCTGGTATCACACTATCCTGGTATCACACTGTCCTGGTATCACACTGTACTGGTATCACACTATCCTGGTATCACACTGTCCTGGTATCACACTGACGTGGTATCACACTATCCTGGTATCACACTGTCCTGGTATCACACTGTCCTGGTATCACACTATCCTGGTATCACACTGACGTGGTATCACACTATCCTGGTATCACACTGTCCTGGTATCACACTGTCCTGGTATCACACTATCCTGGTATCACACTGACGTGGTATCACACTATCCTGGTATCACACTATCCTGGTATCACACTGTCCTGGTATCACACTATCCTGGTATCACACTGTCCTGGTATCACACTGACGTGGTATCACACTATCCTGGTATCACACTATCCTGGTATCACACTGTCCTGGTATCACACTGTCCTGGTATAACACTATCCTGGTATCACACTGTCCTGGTATCACACTGACGTGGTATAACACTATCCTGGTATCACACTGTCCTGGTATCACACTATCCTGGTATCACACTGACGTGGTATCACACTATCCTGGTATCACACTATCCTGGTATCACACTATCCTGGTATCACACTGATGTGGTATCACAATATCCTGGTATCACACTATCCTGGTATCACACTATCCTGGTATCACACTGTCCTGGTATCACACTATCCTGGTATCACACTGTCCTGGTATCACACTGACGTGGTATCACACTATCCTGGTATCACACTATCCTGGTATCATACTGTCCTGGTATCACACTATCCTGGTATCACACTGTCCTGGTATCACACTGACGTGGTATCACACTATCCTGGTATCACACTATCCTGGTATCATACTGTCCTGGTATCACACTGTCCTGATATCACACTGTCCTGGTATCACACTATCCTGGAATCACACTGTCCTGGTATCACACTATCCTGGTATCACACTATCCTGGTATCACACTGTCCTGGTATCGCACTATCCTGGTATCACACTATCCTGGTATCACACTATCCTGGTATCGCACTGTCCTGGTATCACACTGTCCTGGTATCACACTGACGTGGTATCACACTATCCTGGTATCACACTGTCCTGGTATCACACTATCCTGGAATCACACTGTCCTGGTATCACACTGTCCTGGTATCACACTGTCCTGGTATCACACTGTCCTGGTATCACACTGACGTGGTATCACACTATCCTGGTATCACACTGTCCTGGTATCACACTATCCTGGTATCACACTGTCCTGGTATCACACTATCCTGGTATCACACTGTCCTGATATCACACTGTCCTGGTATCACACTATCCTGGTATCACACTGTCCTGGTATCACACTGACGTGGTATCACACTATCCTGGTATCACACTGTCCTGGTATCACACTGTCCTGGTATCACACTATCCTGGTATCACACTGTCCTGGTATCACACTGACGTGGTATCACACTATCCTGGTATCACACTGTCCTGGTATCACACTGTCCTGGTATCACACTGTCCTGGTATCACACTGTCCTGGTATCACACTATCCTGGTATCACACTGTCCTGGTATCACACTGACGTGGTATCACACTATCCTGGTATCACACTGTCCTGGTATCACACTATCCTGGTATCACACTGTCCTGGTATCACACTGTCCTGGTATCACACTGACGTGGTATCACACTATCCTGGTATCACACTGTCCTGATATCACACTGTGCTGGTATCACACTATCCTGGTATCACACTATCCTGGTATCACACTGTCCTGGTATCACACTGACGTGGTATCACACTATCCTGGTATCACACTATCCTGGTATCACACTGTCCTGGTATCACACTGACGTGGTATCACACTATCCTGGTATCACACTATCCTGGTATCACACTGTCCTGGTATCACACTGTCCTGGTATCACACTATCCTGGTATCACACTGTCCTGGTATCACACTGACGTGGTATCACACTATCCTGGTATCACACTGTCCTGGTATCACACTATCCTGGTATCACACTGTCCTGGTATCACACTGACGTGGTATCACACTATCCTGGTATCACACTATCCTGGTATCACACTGATGTGGTATCACAATATCCTGGTATCACACTATCCTGGTATCACACTATCCTGGTATCACACTGTCCTGGTATCACACTATCCTGGTATCACACTGTCCTGGTATCACACTGACGTGGTATCACACTATCCTGGTATCACACTATCCTGGTATCATACTGCCCTGGTATCACACTATCCTGGTATCACACTGTCCTGGTATTACACTGACGTGGTATCACACTATCCTGGTATCACACTGTCCTGATATCACACTGTCCTGGTATCACACTATCCTGGTATCACACTATCCTGGTATCACACTGTCCTGGTATCACACTATCCTGGTATCACACTATCCTGGTATCACACTGTCCTGGTATCGCACTATCCTGGTATCACACTATCCTGGTATCATACTATCCTGGTATCGCACTGTCCTGGTATCACACTGTCCTGGTATCACACTGACGTGGTATCACACTATCCTGGTATCACACTGTCCTGGTATCACACTATCCTGGAATCACACTGTCCTGGTATCACACTGTCCTGGTATCACACTGTCCTGGTATCACACTGTCCTGGTATCACACTGACGTGGTATCACACTATCCTGGTATCACACTGTCCTGATATCACACTGTCCTGGTATCACACTATCCTGGTATCACACTGTCCTGGTATCACACTGACGTGGTATCACACTATCCTGGTATCACACTGTCCTGGTATCACACTATCCTGGTATCACACTGTCCTGGTATCACACTGACGTGGTATCACACTCTCCTGGTATCACACTATCCTGGTATCACACTGTCCTGGTATCACACTGTCCTGGTATCACACTATCCTGGTATCACACTGTCCTGGTATCACACTGACGTGGTATCACACTATCCTGGTATCACACTATCCTTGTATCACACTGTCCTGGTATCACACTGTCCTGGTATCACACTATCCTGGTATCACACTGACGTGGTATCACACTATCCTGGTATCACACTATCCTGGTATCACACTGTCCTGGTATCACACTGTCCTGGTATCACACTATCCTGGTATCACACTGACGTGGTATCACACTATCCTGGTATCACACTGTCCTGGTATCACACTATCCTGGAATCACACTGTCCTGGTATCACACTGTCCTGGTATCACACTGTCCTGGTATCACACTGTCCTGGTATCACACTGACGTGGTATCACACTATCCTGGTATCACACTGTCCTGATATCAGACTGTGCTGGTATCACACTATCCTGGTATCACACTATCCTGGTATCACACTGTCCTGGTATCACACTGACGTGGTATCACACTATCCTGGTATCACACTATCCTGGTATCACACTGTCCTGGTATCACACTGACGTGGTATCACACTATCCTGGTATCACACTATCCTGGTATCACACTGTCCTGGTATCACACTGTCCTGGTATCACACTATCCTGGTATCACACTGTCCTGGTATCACACTGACGTGGTATCACACTATCCTGGTATCACACTGTCCTGGTATCACACTATCCTGGTATCACACTGTCCTGGTATCACACTGACGTTGTATCACACTATCCTGGTATCACACTATCCTGGTATCACACTAATGTGGTATCACAATATCCTGGTATCACACTGTCCTGGTATCACACTATCCTGGTATCACACTGTCCTGGTATCACACTGATGTGGTATCACACTATCCTGGTATCACACTATCCTGGTATCATACTGCCCTGGTATCACACTATCCTGGTATCACACTGTCCTGGTATCACACTGACGTGGTATCACACTATCCTGGTATCACACTGTCCTGATATCACACTGTCCTGGTATCACACTATCCTGGTATCACACTATCCTGGTATCACACTGTCCTGGTATCACACTATCCTGGTATCACACTATCCTGGTATCACACTGTCCTGGTATCGCACTATCCTGGTATCACACTATCCTGGTATCACACTATCCTGGTATCGCACTGTCCTGGTATCACACTGTCCTGGTATCACACTGACGTGGTATCACACTATCCTGGTATCACACTGTCCTGGTATCACACTATCCTGGAATCACACTGTCCTGGTATCACACTGTCCTGGTATCACACTGTCCTGGTATCACACTGTCCTGGTATCACACTGACGTGGTATCACACTATCCTGGTATCACACTGTCCTGATATCACACTGTCCTGGTATCACACTATCCTGGTATCACACTGTCCTGGTATCACACTGACGTGGTATCACACTATCCTGGTATCACACTGTCCTGGTATCACACTGACGTGGTATCACACTATCCTGGTATCACACTATCCTGGTATCACACTGTCCTGGTATCACACTGTCCTGGTATCACACTATCCTGGTATCACACTGTCCTGGTATCACACTGACGTGGTATCACACTATCCTGGTATCACACTATCCTGGTATCACACTGTCCTGGTATCACACTATCCTGGTATCACACTGACGTGGTATCACACTATCCTGGTATCACACTGTCCTGGTATCACACTGTCCTGGTATCACACTATCCTGGTATCACACTGACGTGGTATCACACTATCCTGGTATCACACTATCCTGGTATCACACTGTCCTGGTATCACACTATCCTGGTATCACACTGTCCTGGTATCACACTGACGTGGTATCACACTATCCTGGTATCACACTGTCCTGGTATCACACTGTGCTGGTATAACACTATCCTGGTATCACACTGTCCTGGTATCACACTGACGTGGTATCACACTATCCTGGTATCACACTGTCCTGGTATCACACTATCCTGGTATCACACTGTCCTGGTATCACACTGACGTGGCATCACACTATCCTGCTATCACACTATCCTGGTATCACACTATCCTGGTATCACACTGATGTGGTATCACAATATCCTGGTATCACACTATCCTGGTATCACACTATCCTGGTATCACACTGTCCTGGTATCACACTATCCTGGTATCACACTGTCCTGGTATCACACTGACTTGGTATCACACTATCCTGGTATCACACTATCCTGGTATCATACTGTCCTGGTATCACACTATCCTGGTATCATACTGTCCTGGTATCACACTGTCCTGATATCACACTGTCCTGGTATCACACTATCCTGGTATCACACTGTCCTGGTATCACACTATCCTGGTATCACACTATCCTGGTATCACACTGCCCTGGTATCGCACTATCCTGGTATCACACTATCCTGGTATCGCACTATCCTGGTATCGCACTGTCCTGGTATCACACTGTCCTGGTATCACACTGACGTGGTATCACACTATCCTGGTATCACACTGTCCTGGTATCACACTATCCTGGAATCACACTGTCCTGGTATCACACTGTCCTGGTATCACACTGTCCTGGTATCACACTGTCCTGGTATCACACTGTCCTGGTATCACACTGACGTGGTATCACACTATCCTGGTATCACACTGTCCTGGTATCACACTGTCCTGATATCACACTGTCCTGGTATCACACTATCCTGGTATCACACTGTCCTGGTATCACACTATCCTGGTATCACACTGTCCTGGTATCACACTATCCTGGTATCACACTGTCCTGATATCACACTGTCCTGGTATCACACTATCCTGGTATCACACTGTCCTGGTATCACACTGACGTGGTATCACACTATCCTGGTATCACACTGTCCTGGTATCACACTGTCCTGGTATCACACTGTCCTGGTATCACACTGACGTGGTATCACACTATCCTGGTATCACACTATCCTGGTATCACACTGTCCTGGTATCACACTATCCTGGTATCACACTGTCCTGGTATCACACTATCCTGGTATCACACTGTCCTGGTATCACACTGACGTGGTATCACACTATCCTGGTATCACACTGTCCTGGTATCACACTATCCTGGTATCACACTGTCCTGATATCACACTGTCCTGGTATCACACTATCCTGGTATCACACTGTCCTGGTATCACACTGACGTGGTATCACTCTATCCTGGTATCACACTATCCTGGTATCACACTGTCCTGGTATCACACTGTCCTGGTATCACACTATCCTGGTATCACACTGTCCTGGTATCACACTGACGTGGTATCACACTATCCTGGTATCACACTGTCCTGGTATCACACTATCCTGGTATCACACTGTCCTGGTATCACACTATCCTGGTATCACACTGACGTGGTATCACACTATCCTGGTATCACACTATCCTGGTATCACACTGTCCTGGTATCACACTATCCTGGTATCACACTGACGTGGTATCACACTATCCTGGTATCACACTGTCCTGGTATCACACTGTCCTGGTATCACACTATCCTGGTATCACACTGACGTGGTATCACACTATCCTGGTATCACACTATCCTGGTATCACACTATCCTGGTATCACACTGTCCTGGTATCACACTATCCTGGTATCACAATGTCCTGGTATCACACTGACGTGGTATCACACTATCCTGGTATCACACTGTCCTGGTATCACACTGTCCTGGTATCACACTATCCTGGTATCACACTGTCCTGGTATCACACTGACGTGGTATCACACTATCCTGGTATCACACTGTCCTGGTATCACACTATCCTGGTATCACACTGTCCTGGTATCACACTGACGTGGTATCACACTATCCTGGTATCACACTATCCTGGTATCACACTATCCTGGTATCACACTATCCTGGTATCACACTGATGTGGTATCACAATATCCTGGTATCACACTATCCTGGTATCACACTATCCTGGTATCACACTGTCCTGGTATCACACTATCCTGGTATCACACTGTCCTGGTATCACACTGACGTGGTATCACACTATCCTGTTTTCACACTATCCTGGTATCATACTGCCCTGGTATCACACTATCCTGGTATCACACTCTCCTGGTATCACACTGACGTGGTATCACACTATCCTGGTATCACACTTTCCTGATATCACACTGTCCTGGTATCACACTATCCTGGTATCACACTATCCTGGTATCACACTGTCCTGGTATCACACTATCCTGGTATCACACTATCCTGGTATCACACTGTCCTGGTATCGCACTATCCTGGTATCACACTACCCTGGTATCACACTATCCTGGTATCGCACTGTCCTGGTATCACACTGTCCTGGTATCACACTGACGTGGTATCACACTATCCTGGTATCACACTGTCCTGGTATCACACTATCCTGGAATCACACTGTCCTGGTATCACACTGTCCTGGTATCACACTGTCCTGGTATCACACTGTCCTGGTATCACACTGACGTGGTATCACACTATCCTGGTATCACACTGTCCTGATATCACACTGTCCTGGTATCACACTATCCTGGTATCACACTGTCCTGGTATCACACTGACGTGGTATCACACTATCCTGGTATCACACTGTCCTGGTATCACACTGTCCTGGTATCACACTATCCTGGTATCACACTGTCCTGGTATCACACTGACGTGGTATCACACTATCCTGGTATCACACTATCCTGGTATCACACTGTCCTGGTATCACACTGTCCTGGTATCACACTGTCCTGGTATCACACTATCCTGGTATCACACTGTCCTGGTATCACACTGACGTGGTATCACACTATCCTGGTATCACACTATCCTGGTATCACACTGTCCTGGTATCACACTATCCTGGTATCACACTGACGTGGTATCACACTATCCTGGTATCACACTGTCCTGGTATCACACTGTCCTGGTATCACACTATCCTGGTATCACACTGACGTGGTATCACACTATCCTGGTATCACACTATCCTGGTATCACACTGTCCTGGTATCACACTATCCTGGTATCACACTGTCCTGGTATCACACTGACGTGGTATCACACTATCCTGGTATCACACTATCCTGGTATTACACTGTCCTGGTATCACACTGTCCTGGTATCACACTATCCTGGTATCACACTGTCCTGCTATCACACTGACGTGGTATCACACTATCCTGGTATCACACTGTCCTGGTATCACACTATCCTGGTATCACACTGTCCTGGTATCACACTGACGTGGTATCACACTATCCTGGTATCACACTATCCTGGTATCACACTATCCTGGTATCACACTGATGTGGTATCACAATATCCTGGTATCACACTATCCTGGTATCACACTGTCCTGGTATCACACTATCCTGGTATCACACTGTCCTGGTATCACACTGACGTGGTATCACACTATCCTGGTATCACACTATCCTGGTATCATACTGTCCTGGTATCACACTATCCTGGTATCACACTGTCCTGGTATCACACTGACGTGGTATCACACTATCCTGGTATCACACTATCCTGGTATCACACTGTCCTGGTATCGCACTATCCTGGTATCACACTGTCCTGGTATCACACTGACGTGGTATCACACTATCCTGGTATCACACTATCCTGGTATCATACTGTCCTGGTATCACACTATCCTGGTATCACACTGTCCTGGTATCACACTGACGTGGTATCACACTATCCTGGTATCACACTATCCTGGTATCACACTGTCCTGGTATCGCACTATCCTGGTATCACACTATCCTGGTATCACACTATCCTGGTATCGCACTGTCCTGGTATCACACTGTCCTGGTATCACACTGACGTGGTATCACACTATCCTGGTATCACACTGTCCTGGTATCACACTATCCTGGAATCACACTGTCCTGGTATCACACTGTCCTGGTATCACACTGACGTGGTATCACACTATCCTGGTATCACACTGTCCTGATATCACACTGTCCTGGTATCACACTATCCTGGTATCACACTGTCCTGGTATCACACTGACGTGGTATCACACTATCCTGGTATCACACTGTCCTGGTATCACACTGTCCTGGTATCACACTATCCTGGTATCACACTGTCCTGGTATCACACTGACGTGGTATCACACTATCCTGGTATCACACTGTCCTGGTATCACACTATCCTGGTATCACACTGTCCTGGTATCACACTATCCTGGTATCACACTGACGTGGTATCACACTATCCTGGTATCACGCTATCCTGGTATCACACTGTCCTGGTATCACACTATCCTGGTATCACACTGACGTGGTATCACACTATCCTGGTATCACACTATCCTGGTATCACACTGTCCTGGTATCACACTATCCTGATATCACACTGTCCTGGTATCACACTGACGTGGTATCACACTATCCTGGTATCACACTATCCTGGTATCACACTGTCCTGGTATCACACTGTCCTGGTATCACACTGTCCTGGTATCACACTATGCTGGTATCACACTGTCCTGGTATCACACTGACGTGGTATCACACTATCCTGGTATCACACTGTCCTGGTATCACACTGACGTGGTATCACACTATCCTGGTATCACACTGTCCTGGTATCACACTATCCTGGTATCACACTGTCCTGGTATCACACTGACGTGGTATCACACTATCCTGGTATCACACTATCCTGGTATCACACTATCCTGGTATCACACTGATGTGGTATCACACTATCCTGGTATCACACTATCCTGGTATCACACTATCCTGGTATCACACTGTCCTGGTATCACACTATCCTGGTATCACACTGTCCTGGTATCACACTGACGTGGTATCACACTGTCCTGGTATCACACTATCCTGGTATCACACTGTCCTGGTATCACACTGACGTGGTATCACACTATCCTGGTATCACACTATCCTGGTATCACACTATCCTGGTATCACACTATCCTGATATCACACTGTCCTGGTATCACACTGTCCTGGTATCACACTG